>LSSN01000025.1:10494-20679 GCA_001970855.1 Smittium culicis
AATTTTGCAAAGCTCTCATTCGAAATTGCAAAGCTGCTCATTTGAGCGTGAAAATATATATTTGGAGCTACTAAAAATATCTACTTTTTAAAAAGTTTTACGGTGTCATAAAAATTTGTAAATATAAAAAAAAGATACAATTCATCTATCTTTATTTATTACTATAAGTATATTTCGATAAAAAAACAATTTTATATCAGTTCTAACCTTTTTTAATGATTATTTTATGAAATTCAACTATTTATATATAGAATTTGATTAAATGATGCTAATAAAACAATGCATCAACAAAAGCTAAATAAAGTCGATTTTACGAGCCCCTTATTATTCGAACCCGAAATATACGAAATTATAAATGTACATAAATACCCTGATAGAAATATTCAATTTTAATTTAATATATATAAAATATATCAATTAAGAGTTAAGAATATCTAATACTTTAGTTATAACCACTATTGCACTAAAATTCGATTATTAGATAATTTTTTTTAAGCAATATATAATATCAAAGTATTATTTGATTTTTATTATTTAATTTTGATAAAATTTTGAAATAAATTAACTATTTAAACATCACTGATATTAAATAAAGCATTATATTGTGTATTCGATAAATTAAATAAAAAATAAGATAAAAAATTTTTTGATTCATTTTTCGATTGTTTCTCTTCTTTAGGATAATAACAATTATTTTTTTGTGTTTCTATAATATCCATTACAATCCCCTCTTGTTAACTTTAAAAACTTCATTCATTTTATCAAAAAGAAAAGATTAATTTTCAGGTTTAGAGTATCTGACATAGTTTTTTACCTTTCTAAAAAAATTTTCTATAGGATTTAGAAAAGGTGAATATGGAAGTAAATATAACAATTTAAAGTTTGCAGTTTCAATGAATTCATTTACGGTTTATGTATTATGGAATGTAATATTATTCATAACAAAAATCACTCGTGTTATAACTTTGCAGTCGAAGTAATTCATAAGATTCTTTATATAATCAAAAAATGAATCTGAATTTTAGGATAAAATATTAGGCTTTAAAAAATTAAATCCATATTTACTGTGCAGCAAGTCCATATGTCTCTTGATCTTATCTTGTGTGCTACGAAAGCCCGATAAGTTAATTTTTTTTATCTCGCAAATAAAGGTCTTAAAGAATCAGAAAAGCCTACCTCATCGACGAAAAAAAATTCTTCTTCGTCATAGGTAGCTGTATAGTCGGTGTATTTTTTCGAATATTCCTCCCTGGAATTTAAATTTTCTTCATCATTTCTTCTAATTGGTAAAATTCTTATTCTCTTTAAATTATAGAAAAATCTACTACAGCATCTATTTATTCTAGAAATTGATAATTCAATATCGAATTCGTTTTTAACTATTTCTTTAATGTTAATAAATCTCAATTACAGTCATAATATAATAAGCGGATTATATAACTTTATATTCCGATGTTAAATTTTAAATTAATTGCTCCAACTTTAGGATTTGGCGCAATTCTCAAATTTGACTGGTATGCTTTAATTATTTTATACACAGAATTTAATTTAATTTAATTTTAGTTATTCTGATATCCCATTTGTAGGTTTTGATTTAATATAACAATAGACTAATATTTCCCTATCTTCAGAAATTGTCGTTTTATATTTCATTTTTAAATAAAAATTCAATATTTGAATTAAATATTTTTTGGATAATTTATTCAAGATGAAAAAAAAGTATTATATTATATGCATAATTATAATTTGAAAAATAAAAAATTTCCTTGAAATTTAATATAAAAAAATATAAGAACATGCTGTTTAATCATTTTTCTTTGAAGATTTTTCTTAATTTATTTTTGAAACGATAAATAATAATGAATTTTTATTTATAAAATAATATTTTAAGACAAAGCGAAGATGTTTTATTGATACCATGTATAAAATTAGCATAACTATTTATTTATTTAAAAAAAATAGATATAAAAGCATAAAATCACATAAAAAAAGTATTTAGAACGGGAACATAATTATAATGACTCTTAAATCAAAGAGGTATGTATAATGGTTTCAAATAAATTAAACGTGAAAAGCTTTTCATTTTTTAAAATATTGTAGATGACTTGTATATTTTTTTTATATTTACAAATTTTTATGACACTGTAAAACTTTTTAAAAAGTAGAGATTTTTAGTAGCTCCAAATATTTATTTTCACGCTCAAATGAGCAGCTTTGCACTTTTGAATGAGAGCTTTGAAAAATTAAATGAAATTTTTGCAAAATTAAAATTACACAATAAAAAATTGTTTTGAAGCTACTTGCGTAATTTTGAAAATTGAGGCGTAAAAAAAATTTTTGTTGCAAAATTTCAAAAAAAATTTTCAAAATACTCAGACTGTTATGCAAAATAGAATGCAAAACCCTGTAAAAAATAAATCTATCTCAATAATATTTCTCCTATTAAGTCTAAATAAAATTAGTAAATATCTAGAAAGAACAAAATTATCGAAAATTTATTAAAATGTCGGTATATGTAATTTGCGCAATTCCTATTGTATCAATTGGCTAATATTAGTGAAGAATTACCAATACATTGTTTCATTGACAATCTATATGCACATAACATATTAAAAACTCTTGAAAGAAAACATCAAAACTATGTATATAATTTGGAGCATAGTAATTCCAAAAGATAGGGCTGATATTTTAAACGATTATTCCTGCCTTAGTCTTAGTATTACTTCTTATACATTTCTTTCTACTTTTTTTATTACCGCCTTTTTTTTTTATATTAAGTAATACTTATTGTATAGCTCTGATCTCTGGATGTAAGTGGAAATATATTATCAAAGAAACATATTCGAAAAATTCTATTTTGAGGATTATTTTTTAAAATTTTATTTTATTTAGTTTTAAATTTTTGATATAGATGTGCTAAAATGGTCTAAAATATCCAAAAATATAGTAAAAATTATAGATTTTTTTATTGAATAGACTTTTTTAAAATAGCTTAAGTTTAGATGTTTGATCTATACTAGTAAATTTATGCATATTTGTAAAGATTCGGAAATTATTAAGAAATAAAAATATTTGGGACTGCCATTGTAATAATAATAATAATAATAATTTTGAACGCTTTGCTTTTTTATTATTAAAGTTAATTTAATTAGTTTTAATTGGTTAAAAAAACATTAAAATCAATTTTATTTTATGTCACTATTATATAGTATTGGTAAATTTGTATAAGAAAGGATACTTATCAAAACTAAGATAGGCTGATCGACTAGGCTTTTTTTATTGCAATTAATTTCATTGTAAAAAATCTATCAATAGTAGATCAATTATGATATGGGCGATAATGAACAAATAAAGAAATTTTTGGCTGTTTAAAATTACTATTGGCTGTATTGGAAAGGTAATTTGATTTTTCTATTTATTAAACTATTTTTTATGAATTATTTGCTAAAAAATGATACTCTATTTTGTTTGTAGTAGCGTGGAATTTTCTCAAGACTAATAAATATTTCAATTCTTATAATACTAATCTTTGAACCGTATATAAATTTTACAAAGTATTATTAAAAATACAAAGAGAAATCAAACGAAGGAATATAAAACCTATAAATTAATTTAAAAAAATGAAATTATTCCTATTTTACAAATAAAGTCTATTAACACTAATACTAAAAGATAATATAACAAGAGCAAATATCCTTACTATTGAAATGATCTATAAGAAGAAAAAACTAAATTATTTATTTTTTCACGTAGTATTACTTCGAACAAGGAAAAGAACAGGGTGATATCAAATTTATGGTATATAAAGATGACTAAAAGACAAAGTTGGGTCGAGATCGAAAAAAAAAAGTTTTAATAAAAAATTTTATAAATTTTTATATTACTAAATATTAAATAGTTTTCAAATTTTCTATAAAAATTCTTTTTGGTAAAAAGTAGCGCGATTAAAGCTCATATTCGACACATTTTTATTTTTAAAAGCAGTTACCTTTTAAAATATTTTATTAGTTTTTTAACTTTAGAAGTTTACTCATTATTTATTTTGAAACGCTAAACGCAAGGATAACCTAAAAAAAAAAAAGAAAAAGCTAAAAACTCGCTAAATTTTTTTTATTATTTTTCACTTATAATTCTAAAGTTATTAAGAGTATAATTCACACTCATAAATCCATGAATGAAAATAAAGGTAGATTTTGATTATTACGACTATATATTTATTGGATAACAATGAAATGTTAAATTTCATACACTGTAACTCTTTATACATAAAAGGGCTCTTTTTGTAAATAATCACCGATATATTTCCTTGCATTAACCCTTACCTATCCAACACTCTTTTAAAAGGTTAATTTTATGATTTGTTTATGATTTAAAACCAAATTTATTATTCATCGTTATTTTACAACAAACCAAAAATTATTAAGGCCCAGGGATTAAATTATAATTAATGAATTTAATTTGCTAGACTTGGTATAACAAGAGTAGTCTGCCGACGGAGAAGGGGCTAATTCTTCGAAGGGCGATTGGCTAATTACAAACAAGAAAACTATCCAACCAAAAGACAAGCTGGTAAATTAAAATCGAACTAATATAATTTATCGAATATTAATTTTAATATATCCAATAGCTAATAATTTTTTTTTGTCATATCCAATTATGATTTTAAATAAAATATAGGAATTTTGGCTCCTGAAAGGTATAAAAAATAAAATTAATGCAAAAAATTGACGCTGAATAATCTCAATATATGGCAGATTCTTTTTGAAGAAAGCACTATTATGAATAAAGAGTTGCAGTGCATGGAATCTCATATTTAACTTTTCACCAATAAATAAAATCTACTGTTTTTTTTAGCAAATAATACTTTCTAAATTAAATGGATAATGGAAAAGCCTTTTCAATTCTGCCAATAATGTTTACTACAAATGAATTTCCAAGCCAATAACATTAAACTGCAACAAAGTGCAGTTTTCGTTTAGAAACCCTCATATTATGAAACACTGTAAATAGGAAGATTAATATGTGGCGAGGTTAATTTTATATTTTTTATAGGATAAATTCAACATATGAATGTTAAGTATATTGGTATCTACAATCAACGGAGAATAAATAGGGTGATTCCAAAATATAATGCAAGTCATTTTTAATCCTCGTGAAAATATCATGACACTTTTTTTTTTTTGAATAGAGCATTTATTCCACGAGTTTATTGATGCTTTTAATTTTTTTTACAAAGAAAGTTATGATGGTATGTGTGTGTGATAAAGAAAGGATAAATAAAAAGTGTAAATATGCAGTTATTTATAAGTTCTGTGAGTGGAGAGGTCTACGAGAAGGTGGTATAATGGACTATATTTATCTCGAAGGAAAAAGTATTCTCTTGAATTAAGAAAAGTGCATGTGAAATAAGGCATGAGTGTTTATATTGAGAATTAAATGGATAATTGCAGAAATAAAAATATAGCTATCTTACCAATGAAATTTCGAAATTAAAAAAAGAAAAAAATATAAATTATAGAATTAATTAGTACTAGTAATCTATTTGGATTCACGGCTAATATTTTAAGTCTAGAAAGTACACAGCAAAAACAAAAAATATAAAGTCTAAAAGGCAAGAGAGAAGAGGATTTTGTGCATTTTTTCATAGCGTGAATATAGTAAAATGTTAATTGTATGCTCAGCCATACAGATGACTAATTAAAGATGCTTATCAAGCAAAGTAGAAGCTAAAAATTCCAGCCAACAGGAATTTTTCACGAATGAGAATACACAACTGGAAAAAATAAAGGACAAATAATAGCTATTTCAATGGTTGCTAATTATTGTGAACAAAGTAGAACAAAATCGGTACAATGGTTGAATAAACTATTAAAAGCCTAAATTAGCGAAATAAAAAGGCTTAAATAAACATTTTACTACTTACACCCCTAGATGTTAATAATTAGTTGGCGGTTCATAATAAGCTTATCGATAACGAGACTAGAATTGTTAATAAATGAAGTAACTGTATAATCATTTGGTGTTAATAATGACTATCTCATGTAGCACAAGAATTTACGTTTATTTATATATTTATGCCTGCGTTTTTATTTATTGGACTAATTTATTTGTATTATCGGAAAGTTTTGATAAATTAGTCTTATATTTTTTTTTGTAGAGCTTAATGCCATTACTTTTCAGTATTATTAAGCTGAAACGAATGGTGCTTTTTTTACCAAGAAAAAAAATACAAGGTCAAAAGCATTTAGTCTATAAAAAATAAACATCTGCCAATTTCCAGCAGCTGAAATAAATTAACAGAAGAAATAAAACAACTGACAATTTATTATTTTATGGCCAATGGTTTGCGATAATCGCTCACAAGATATGTTCGTTGAATTATTGACGGAAAGAGACGAAAGAATTAATTGCCAATCAAATACGAATATGAAGTAGTGATGTAAAAAGGGGCGCGACCCCTAAAAATATATTTCCTATTTAAGAACGATGAAACCAGGAAATAAAATGGATTAATGGGCAAACAATAAGGCAGACGCAAAAGCCAATATACATTCAGGCAGAAATATTAAAATAAAAACACGTTAGGTATTAGCATGAAAGCAGAAAGGGATTTATGCAGAGTTAATGGTTTAGCAGGAGTATGTTAGTAATGTGCCTTTCAACAGACTGCATCAACTGATGCTTATGTAACATTAGCCAGCCTGTCATAGCCTATTGTAACTGGCCAGCCCATATTAACCCTACCTCGCAAGATTCCTGATAGATCTGAAAAGCTTAGCGGTGCGCTCAAATAGATTATCAATCTGGCTGCCTTTAATTTAACCCCTCACCCTCAGGTAAATGCTCTCCCCATATCTAGCTAATCGGAATCACTGTGCCCTTATCTGTCCACTCAAAAAAAAAAAAAATAGTCTAAAAAGCTGCACATCAAGAATCGCATATAAAAGCTAACATTCCTCCAGCTTAAACTGAACCCATATTTTAATTCTTTGGTTAGTTTACATCAAACGATCAACTTTAAAAAATATCTGTACAATCCCTAATCTCCCAAAAATCTCGCTTAACTTTTTATTTTCTCCTGTAATTGTTACTCTGATAATATCTCAATTTCTCTGTCAAAATGATGAACATTGATGAAACTAAGCTTCTAAGCATTGAAGGTGCCTCTGATAAGCTCAAAACTTACTTGAAGGAGCTATACGATGACTTCAACGTCAGCGATGACAAAATTGACCAAATCATTAAAAGATTTCACGTAGAAATGCAGGACGGTCTTGAAAGAGACGACGGTTACCTCCCAATGCTCCCTTCTTTCGTCACTTCCCGTCCTACCGGCAAAGAAAAAGGTACCTACCTCTCCCTAGATTTGGGCGGTACCAATCTCCGTGTATGCCTTGTCACCCTTAACGGTGACTCCACTTTTGGTCTTGTTCAACAAAAATATACCATCACCAACGAAGCCAAGTCCGAAAACTTGTTTGACTGGATTGCCAACTGCGTTGACCTATTCGTTGTTGAACACTCCCTCAAACCAGACCAAGGTAAATCTATGATTCCTTGCGGATTCACCTTCTCTTTCCCAATCATCCAATCTGCTATCAACAGAGGCACCCTTTTAATGTGGAACAAAGGTTTCTCTGTTCCAAATGTTGTCGGTCGCGATGTTGCCGTTATGACCCAAAACGCTTTCATGAGAAAACACCTCAACGTCAAAATCGTCGCCATCGTAAACGACACTATTGGATCATTGATGGCCTCTGGATACGTCCATCCTGACTCCCAAATGGGAATTATCTTCGGAACCGGAACTAACGCCTGCTACTGGGAAAAACGCGAGAAAATCCTCAAATGGAACCCTGAAGAAGATATCCCCCACTTCGAAGAAATGATCCTCAACATGGAATGGGGAGCTTTCGACAAGATCTCATCCACCCTCCCTTACACCCCTCACGACAACAAACTCAACCGTAAATCTATCAACCACGGCCTCCAAGTGTTTGAAAAAATGATTTCTGGTCTATACCTCGGTGAAGTCATCAGAAACGCTCTCCTATGGCTCGTCGACAGAAGAGTTTTGTTCGAAGGTCGCTCCTCAGATACTCTTAACGACGCTTACAAGCTCGATACAGCTTACGTCTCCTCAATCGTTGCCGACAAGTCTCCAAACCTTGACGACGTCAAGCTCATCATCGAAGCCACCCTTTCCATCCCAAATACCACTCTTATTGATCGTATTGTTGTCCAAGAAGTCTGTAAAATTATCGGCCTACGCGCTAACAGATTGAGCGCTGCTGCCATGTGCGCCGTTCTATTGTGGAGACCTGAAATTCTTGACAAAGAGCTCACTGTCGGCATTGACGGATCCATGTACGAATTCTACCCTGGTTTCGAACAAGGCCTTATCAACGAAACTTATAGAATCCTCGGCCCTGAACGCGCTAAAAACGTTAAGCTAACTCTTGCTAAAGATGGGTCTGGTGTCGGTGCCGCTGTCGTTGCCATGATTGCTAGCAGGGATCACCTCTAAACCACCGCCTTCTTACCTTTGCCCCTTTACTCTTTTGTAATTCCATAATACTCCCCCCCCCCCCCCCTTCATTTCTATTTCCTTCTAAAAAAAATCTCCTTTTTTATTTTTACTTTTACTTTTATTTTCTAGTAGACCACTTAACACACCTGTTATTTTCCATCATTAAATAAACTTACCTCTTTTCACGATCTTCCAAACTCTTTTTTTTATTTTTCTATTTCATACTTTTTGTAATCACATTCACCCCCAGCATACCTTCTCACTACTTCAAAAAGTTTGTATATTTGTTTGGACTTTGCTCATGACGGAATGTATGATGCCCCGAAAATCATGTTTAAAGTTGGAAATGAAGTTTCCAAGCCCACCGAATACCTCTGTGGAGTGAGGCAAGGGTGTCCAGCCTCACCGATACTCTTTGATTTCTACATCAACGATATATTCAAGAACGTACGAGGTGTGCGGGTGCCTGGGCTCACTTCACGCATACCTGTACTAATGTTTGCCGACGATGCCATGCTATTGGCCGAATCATCAGCCGATTTACAAATCGCACTGAACACCATAACCGAATGGGTGGACACTTGGGAAATGGGTGTGAATGCCTCCAAGTGCGGGATAATGACTATAAGCGGGGAGTTGACTACTGATATGACCCTGCAGGGCCAAAAAGTCGACTCCACCGACCAGTACACCTACTTGGGCTATATTATGAATAGCAAGTGGGATGTATCTGGGACGATCAAGAACAACAAGAATAAGGTCAGGAAGGCTGAATACACTGCATAAAGCTTCCTGAGACGGTATGATGTGCTGACAGCACTAAAAATCAATCTCATCAATTCGTTTCTCATGCCTATTGGATGTTACGGTATGGAAAGGATTGACATAAGTGAAGCATGATCAAGCCTATTATGATGGAAATCGACAATTCAATCAGAATGGTTTCCAACCTCGGTAAACCAGCAGCCATGGAGTGTATCAGGGGAAAGCTTGGCATAAACTCAGTGTTTATGCGCACCAGCACAGCCCGTGAGCATGCATACCATAAGTGACCGACCTCAAAATCATGGATCGCCGACCTCATCAAGGCTCCGATGAAGGCCCGGATGGCCACCTGGGTGACCGGGAGCGCCCGGTGGATCAAAAAATTCTGCTCTCAAGATTCAAACGGTCAGACTATCATCACGATAGTCGACCGAAAACGACGAAATAACCGGTCTGTCATCCACCGGTGGACGGTGGACCGAAAAATCGGCAATAAAGGCAACTGGGTATACCTTCAAGCAATTTATCCGGACCTGAAGCTGGGCCTTAAGGACATTGGAAAAATTCATATGGGCACATTCCGGACTGCCCAGCTCCTGTCGAACATGAAAATCGTCGACCAAAAATTCAAAAATTTTTGCCCCTGCTGCAACTTGTGTGTGCCTGAGACAGTCGACCACATACTCCTGAGCTGCAGCCGGTGGCGAAATCACCGATCAACGACGATCGGCTGGTTCATACCGACGCCGATCAGTTCTGACGAAAAAAACTTACTTTCGAATTTCAACGAAGCCCGGTTGGGGCTAGTTGGCAAACTCCTTGGGGGGCAGTCTAAACAATCTTTGATCCAGCTTCGAGCTGGCACCGCCGATCAAAATTTTGAGCTGGAA
>LSSN01000026.1:4239-24457 GCA_001970855.1 Smittium culicis
AATCACGGAATTTTATTGGTACGATAACAATAATAGAAAATACGCGGTAAATAAACTAAGAAAATAGAAATTCAGTGCAAGGCATTAAAAAACTAATATTCTAATACTAATAAATTCCTCTGCCGGTCTACCGGCTGCGTACCTAAAGGGAAATGGGATCAATCTACCAACCGAAAGATCCACCCAGGCATTGCTTCAAGTTTATAATCTCTTGTAATTAAACATATATTTATACGGTGGGTTGGATATTTTTAAGTAATTTCTCGAGCTCCAAAAAGCAAGACTTTCTTTATATTATATATATTTTTTTTAATCACGGAATTTTATTGGTACGATAACAATAATAGAAAATATGCGGTAAATAAACCAAGAAAATAGAAATTCGGTGCAAGGCATAAAAAAACTAATATTCTAATACTAATAAATTCCTCTGCCGGTCTACCGGCTGCGTAACTAAAGGGAAATGCGATCAATCTACCAACCGAAAGATCCACCCAGGCATTGCTTCAAGTAGGCTAGGTGACTGAAGTTACAAGCAGTCATGGAATTAAGCTCGTTCCAACAAAATCGAATTCGTTGAGATCATTGAGCTCCTAGTCAGTGACTACATCTAACAGGATTAATAAAAAATAGGCTCCTACCCAAACGTGGGAATGATCGACCTGACTCTCCTACAATAAGCTGCTAAACGGCTGAGTTCCGTAATGCTGTTGAACGCTGGACTTGTGCACAGATAATGTCTCAGACTGTGCTAAACGAATCGGTTCCTCCTGTTGGAGATTCTATATGAAAGTCATTTTATAGTGTAAATTGTTACAGTGTATAAAATTTCATATTTAATTTTTACTCAATAAAAAATATCGTTGATTATTTTTAGTAAGTAATACCTTGCCAATGAAATAAATCGGCAGAAAAATAGAAATGGCTTTTCAAAATCTATAATACTATTTGCTATTAATTATGAGTAAGACCAATAAAATTAAACAGAAACAAAGTGCTCGGTTTGTTCGGAATCCCTCATATTAATAAATTACTATATTTTAATTTCCAGCAAAAATCAAGAATGTGAAAACAGGAACAGCTATACTTTTAGAATAATGATGAACCGAATTTGTAAGTAGCTAAACATGGAACGTATCAATATTTTCCAAGTATCCGCATTTAGTTTAAAAGTAAGCAACATTATGATTATTTTTAAAATGTGGTATGATGTTACTAGATAAGAAATTGTAATACAGTTTAATAAAATACGTTTTATCTTAAAAGAGGGCTATGCGTTCAGCTTAGCCACTAAAAAAACCTCCCGAATTAAGGGGTAAAAGCTTTTTAGAGTAAAAACTCTTAAGTGCTATCGTTTAGGAGAAATATTAGCCTATGAATTATAATGATTTAAATCCTGGCTTTTTTATTATGAAATTTTTTTTAGCGGACTGAATTAGCCTATTTCCAGGGCTAAATTCACTATAATTGATAATTGATAATTACCAAATTATTTATTTTTTTAGTCTTTTTTGTACTTTGTTTTTATTTATTTATTTATTTATTTATTTATTTTTAACAACCAAATTTTAGTATTGTAGTGCAGGACGAGACTAAGTTATCATATTTATTTATTATAGGATAATGATATGCTGGTGGATGCCTTGTATCCATGAGCTTTAATACTATACATTGTATGGTTGTTCAACACTGAAGAAATTAAAAAAGATAAAGAATTGCCTATGGATTCTAAGTGGTTGGAACGTTTATAATGAAAATGTGTAAACAGTTGAATGATATTTGTCAATGGTGTTCTATAAAACTAGGAATATAGTATTTAGAATTAAAGAACTATGATACCTGTAGTGTAGATAAGACTGCGATTTCTGAAGGAATTATTGCGGTATATATTTTTTAGAATGCAAAGGAAGCTACTTAGGCAATTGATAATACTAAAAGAGTAAATTTTTTGCTTAGAAAATGCATATTAAAAAAATAAATATAAGAGGGTAGTGGTACTTTTTAACTTTTATAATTTAAGTATTTATTAATATAATATTGCATTGGGAATACTTCAGGTAATATACCAGCTAAAAAAGCCAAAAATTTCATACCTTTATGTAATGCAGTTGACTTCTTATGAAAGTTTGAATGCTGATAGGAACTTTTTCTTACGAGTGGCTCGCAAGACATATCTATCTATTAATAAGGAGTTATTAGACCCGCGTAAATCAACAGGTCTTTAATTTGGATGTAGGTTTGTAAAGGGAAGAAAATCAGCCGTGAATTTAACCCATGGTATGATTTAGCTTCCACCAGATGGGTATTTAACCTCGCCTTTTGGTATCTAGGCATAAAGAGATGTTGGAGTGTATCTAGGCATAAATTGGTGGTTATGTATTTATGCGCGAGTTATTTGATAGTAGATAGTAGATAACAGATAACAGATAACATGACGTTTCTTTTGGCCGAGAAAAATAAGGGGGTGAAGTTGGTAATTATAAATGGAAGTCAGGCGAGTAGATTGACGCCAATTTTGTTTATGCCAAAACCATCTCTTATGCAAAAATGAATAAACGAATTAATAAATAAATAAATAAATAAATAAAATACTCAAATACAAAAATTGTAACAAAAAGCATACTGGTATTAAGCCTTTAAAAATACACACACACACACAAATATATACTAAACGTAGATTATTGGAATTTTTACTCCTAAAACCCATTTGGTTTCAAGCCTTCATTTTTTCATTTTTTTTTTTTTTTTTGATAATCTTATTGTTTCATGATTTGAGTTACCCCTCCGCAAAAAGAAAGCGAATTAAAAAAAAAACACGTTTGTGTTTACCAAATAAAGAGGTGAAATATCCGTTTTGGCTGGTCTATCGAGGCAGCTGGAGCCTAAAAAAAGAGGCCTTTAAGCTATGAACAGTTAAGCCCCTCCCCACTTCGTTACAGCTAACTGGAAGCTACCTTTTATGCCTCAGCCTGGTCAAATATTTATATAAATACTCTCTCTCTCTCCTCTTCATACTTCTAAATTTACACACAAATTTCCAAGTTTATTTATACTATTTCCCTTTTCATCTATTCAACCAACACCCAGTATTTATATATCTTCTTATTTTGTACTAAGAACATGTGTGGAAAATTTATTGGCTCTATTGATCAAGGAACCTCTTCTTCAAGATTCCTGATCTTTAACAAATCTGGCGAAATAGTCGCTTCCCACCAGGCCGAATACCAGAATGACTATCCTACCCCAGGATGGGTCCAGAAATGCCCAGACCAAATTCTCTCTTCTGTAACTTCCTCTATCGAGTCATCAGTTAAAAACTTAATCAACAAAGGTTACTCTGTATCTGACATCGATGCTGTCGGTATCACTAACCAACGTGAATCTACCGTTGCTTTCTGCTCAGAAACTGGTGAACCTCTTACTGATGCCATTATTTGGAGCGATATCAGAACTTCTGACATTGTTGCCAGATTAGCTGCCAAAGATTCTGAAAAGAAAGTCCAACCAGTCTGCGGCCTACCTTTAGCCACTTACTTCAGCGCCGTTAAAATGATCTGGATGCTCGAAAATGTCCCTGCTGTTCAACAAGCAAAAGAAAAGGGCACTCTCCGCTTCTGTAACATTGATACCTGGTTAATCTATAAGCTCACTGGCAAATTCGTTACCGACGTCACCAATGCTAGTCGTACTATGCTTATGGACATCAACACCCTAAAATGGAGCAAAGAAAACTGCGATTTCTTCGGAATCGATCCTGATTTCTTACCGGAAATCAGATCCTCTTCCGAAGTCTACGGCGAAATCGCTAGCGGCCCTCTCAAGGGAATCCCAATCGCCGGTGATCTTGGCGACCAACAAGCTGCAACTGTTGGCCAGCTTTGCTTCAGCTCTGGCGAAGCTAAAAACACCTACGGAACTGGCTGCTTCATGTTGTTCAATACTGGTGAAACTCCAATCTTCTCCAAAAACGGACTTTTGACAACCGTCGCTTACCAGCTTGGCCCCAACGAAAAGCCTGCCTACGCCCTAGAAGGATCCATCGCTGTTGCTGGTTCTGCCATCCAATGGCTCCGTGACAAACTCGGTATCATCAACTCTGCTCCTGAAATCAACGTTCTTGCCGAATCCGTTAAGGACAATGGCGGCGTTTACTTCGTAACCGCATTTTCTGGCCTCTTCGCCCCATACTGGCGCGACGACGCCCGTGGTTGCATAGTTGGTCTGACCCAATACGCCAACCGCGGCCATATCGCCCGTGCCACCCTTGAAAGCGTCTGCTTCCAAACTAAAGATATCCTCGACGCCATGAACAAAGACAGCGGCACCGAGCTCAAAGTATTGCGCGTCGATGGCGGTATGACTAACTCTGACCTCGCCATGCAAATCCAATCCGACATTCTCGGCATCAAAGTCGTTCGCCCCCAAATGCACGAAACTACCGCATTCGGTGCCGCCATCGCCGCCGGTCTAGCTGTTGGCTTCTGGAAGAGCAAGAACGATGTCATGAACCAAGTTAACCACACTGAATTCGAACCCCAAATCACTGCACAGTCCCGCGACTCTATGATCAAAGGATGGAAGAGCGCTGTTGAAAAGAGTTTAAACTCTGTTATGTAATTATACTCACCCCCACCCCCCACCCCCCAACTCTATTCTCCATTAAACCATAAAATATTATTGTTTTTTTATTAATTTATCACATTTCTCTATTATGTATCCTTTACTCCTATTATTTTCTATTTCTTTATATTATAAGGACGATATTTAATTGTTAATTAGTAGCTGATTGGTAAAAAGCGATTATACTTCCTTTTTAATCATGGCTACACTATACCAAAAGAATTTTTTTATTTCATATAATTACAATAAAGGTGTTACAAGTAGTTTCATATAATGAGTAAATAAATTGTCTATAAAAGTGAAGTTAGCGCATTTTGATCTTTTTGACGCAGAACTGGAACGACACCAGGCTTTTAGTGGTGAAAATCTTACGGCAAATAGGACATTTCTTGGACGTCAGCACATAAGTCATTATACAGTTTTCGCAAAAAACATGGCCACAGTTCCTATTGAGCACACTGTTGACTGGTGCTTCTAGGCAAATCAGGCACTTGAACGTTGCCCGCCGCTTATTGCTTTGTACAAGGCTAGCTGAATTTTCGTCAGCTGTGTCGCTTGGAATAGTGATGTTGGCTGAGCTACTATCGCGGCTTGATAAAGTTGCTGAGTTTGCAGTTTTTGGTATACCTGTAGTAAAGTCAGACGTACTGGAAACAGTTTCCGGATTGATGACATTAGCAGGAAGAGGCGAGGAAGGCGAAGAAGAATCCAAGCTAGCTGTGGTCGAGTTGGTTACAACTATATTTTGTGACGCCGTAGCAACAAAATTGTTATGCATGTTATTACTGATATTCGTAGTGTTGCTACTGCTACCAGTGAAATTTCCTATCTCAACTTCTTCAGGTTCATCATCGATATTAACAAGCTCAGGCGATGTGGTAGCATTATTCTTTCTCCTTTTATTAGCAGATTTAGGAGTGTTGTCAGCTATTAATAAGGGATTATTTGATCTTTTGGAGTTATCTTCTCGATCTTTGCTTGTTTTCCTAGCCATAGTGTTACTCTGATGTTCGCTGTGTGTTATTGTGTGAGAAGCTGGTTTAGCAAGTTTATTCGAGGATGATGTTGCTGCTGTTGCTGCCACAGAAATTTCTTTGCTGCTATCAGCACTAGTACTGCTGCCGTTGATAATACTCTTATCTGCTCTACTTCCAGGCCTAGAATTAATTGATATTTTGAAAACATCGTCAGTTGCAATTGTCATACCTATAGTTTTATTAGAGCTGGAAATTAGATTCATATCTCTAGATTTGCCCAAATTTATAGCTTTGCTATTAGTGGTTTTTCGTTTTCCGTTGCTGCTGCTTATGCTGCTACTGCTACTGCTACTGCTAATGCTACTAGTGCTGCTGCTGCTGCTGCTGCTAATGCTACTACTGCTGGCAATAGCGTTTCTGATCCTTGTATTGCGAGTCGCAGAAGTGGCCGTATTTTTTCCTGATTTGGAACTTCCTTTATTAAGTTGGCGTTTATTATTTGAATTAATGTTCAAAGTTTCAGGGCTTGATGGGATATCGATTTGGAATTGGTTGCTGGTATTTGCAAGTTCGCCAGCTTTGCTGTTTTCATTTTGTATATTTGGCTTAAAATTTTTCTTTTTTCTTTTGCTTTCTTTCATATTAGCACCAGTTGTTTGTGCAAAATCGGGGTTATAAAAATCATCACTACTGTCACAACTGTTGCTGCTAATACTGTCTGAACCATGTTCAGAGGATTCTGCTTTACTAGCAATACTTTTACCTACAATTCTAGAATAGATCGAAACTTCCTTATTGCTATTTACAGCGTGTTTAACAACTGGAATCAGATTCATTCTATTGTTTTCAAGTCTAGATAAATCATTTCCAGAGTCAGGCAGTGGCGATATACCGTCATCATCCTTTACTTCTAAATCTTCTTGCGTTGATTTATTAGATGATTGAAAGTCGCTGCCCAAGCGATTTTCAGAACTACCATCTATATTTAATTTCTTATTAGGCTTTTCCTGCTTTTTTCTTTTATTTTTTTCAGGTTTAAAATCATCATTATTGGATTCCACACCTTTATTTCCTTCACTAGTTTCGGAAGTTACTAGTAGTAGATTTTTTTTAGATTTAGTAGAGGATATCTTGGATTTTTGTAGATTAGAGTCCTTTTTTGATTTCTTCTTTGCTATTGCTTGAGGGATCGGTTCTTTGTTTTTGGTTAAAGACAAATTTGAGAAATGTGTATGGTTTTCGATTTCAGTATTAGTTTCTTTATCCGAATCTGTGAGAGATTCATGGCGAGTAATAGTACTAGAATCTGCTGTTTTTTTCATGGGATTTTCCACTATAATTTGGGGAAAGTGATCATTTTCGTTCTTATTTTGCTTGAGTCGTATACGAGCTATTTTTGGTGAAGGATTTGTCATAAAAAATAACAAGATATATTTTCTATTGAATGAATGATTTACAAGAAAAGATAAGCTATATTGAAGGAAATAAAAGAGTATTAAATGAAATTTTTTATAAACCACATTTATTATTGGAAGGGGATTAGAGATAGAATATTAAACCGATTCAATTAATTTAATTGGGTCAATTTTTTGTATGGAGAAAATCATAGAGAAAAAAAAAGTGAATAGTAAAAGATATAATAAGAAATATCTAGACTAGACCAATTGAGTGGTATATATATAAAAGCAGCAAGTATAACTAAGATTGACTTTTAAGCCAGTCTTCAAGAACTCTTTTAGTCATTTCAGTTGGCTTAAGAGGATTACCATCATTGGAAACTGCCATAGATTGAGAGTGTTTAATTAGAGAACTTTCAGGGTTTGAGTACACATGGAGTAAGCGTTCAGTTGCCAATTTTTCTAGAGATAAAAGTCTATCCAAACTATGTTTAACAGTTTCAGTCTTTGCAGGCTCAGTATTTGAAGATTTTTTAGCTGCGCTTGAATTTTTTGAATAGTATTTCAAAGAATCTGATTTTTTCAACGTCGAAATCAATCGGCTTGTGCACTAAAGAGAAAAAATAGAGGGTGATATAGAGGTACAATATGAATTTAAAGTTATTCTAAATAATCCAAG
Source organism: Smittium culicis (assembly GCA_001970855.1). Classification (NCBI taxonomy): domain Eukaryota; kingdom Fungi; phylum Kickxellomycota; class Harpellomycetes; order Harpellales; family Legeriomycetaceae; genus Smittium; species Smittium culicis. The sequence continues at coordinate 11,913 of LSSN01000026.1, forward strand.
CAAGGGAGGCGTTGAAACAAAAAATGGTATAGTCTAAAGGAATAAAAAGATTGAAAATAGAAAAAAACAAACATACCAGCTTAACACCATAAAAGCCTAGGACATTATCTCTACAGAGCTCGACAGCCTTTAAGTAATACTTTAAAGCTAGCTCAACATTTCCCATAGTATATTGAGTCTATGTCATGATGAATTAAAAGGTTTATAATAGTGGGCATAGTAAAAATAAATTGGATAAAACGAAAGAATACCTCTGCATATTTTAGGTGATAAAAGTGGTTTTCAGGGTTCAATAGGATTAATTCTTCTATGCAAAACGCAGACTGTGAATACCTGGGAATATCGTTGATAAAAATAGCGGGTTATATAAGAAAATTAGAATATTTAGAAGGCAATAATGAGTATTCGGAGGTATAAAGATGGGGTTAAAATGGTAGTGGATAGGCTATTAGCTAATTACATATTTTCAGAGCTGTATAGCTGGCTTAATTTGATCCAGGATTCGGTATCGCTAGGGAAGTTGTCCAAATGCGAAACAAGGGCTTTGATGGCAGCTGTATATTTTTTTTGGGCAATGAGGATAGCTATTTTGCGTTTGTATACGAGTAAATTGGCAGGGTCTAAAGCGAGTATATTTTCATATCCTTCAAGGGCAGCGCTATAATCGCCTTTTGCTTCGCAGAGCATGCATTCAAGACGATTTATACGTAAAGAATCGGGAAATTCAGCAACAAGCTTTTCGATACATAGCTAAAAGCACAAAAATGAATGAATATAAGAATACTGATGAAAAGGTATGGCTTGCATTTAAAATAGATAAGAGTATATTGGGGTTTAGTAAGGAACACCATTTACATTTGCAGTGTCTAAATCGCCAACTTCCATACTTGCAATTGCAACTTGTTCGAAAATAATACAGGCTAAATATTTGGGAAATAGAATGAATTGTCAATAGACTCGAATTTTATTAAAAAGGTTTGTGGTAGTTAAAAGTTAAAATTTAGAGATATTTCTGACTTAATTAAGCTGTTTTATGGCTTTGGATTGTATGAAAATAATAATATTGGAATTATGAGTCTAATATAAAATTAAATATGAGAATAAATAAAAGCTTTTACCTTCATTTGAATTGGAGAAAGAATGGGTCTTGACAAGATTAGAACCTGCTTCGTGTACTTTTTTAGATTGAATTTCGCCAGATTTTCTGATGTCTTCAAGAATTGAAATGCTTTCGCGCGCTGAATAGCCCATACTTAATATCGGAAAGTGATGCTTTAGAAGAAAAAAATTCACCAAATCTTGTATTTTTAAGTATTTATTTAAAGGGGAGAAATATATACTTTGTTTTTCTAGCTTTACAGTAAATATAATATTATCAAGAGCTTAAATCTTTTAATGGTATTTTTTATTTTATTTCTGTTTCTGCTAAGAAATGAGTTTTATAGCTAATAACAGAGTAATCTCTAAACTAAAAGAAATTCCATACCTGAACAAACTGCCAATCAAAATATGTCTGCCCCAATTCGCCAAACTCCAAATTCCTCTCCACATTATGCTTCAGACTATTGGTTATATTTTTTATTTATTGTCGTAAGGCCAATAATTATTAACTATACATAAAATCAGTACTTATTGACGCTGCGAATAGATCAAGTTAATTCGATTTGTGTCTGATTATTGGTCAATTTATTTTATTATAGCCAATAATGCAGATTTAATATTTGAATATTCAGCATATCAGAAGTACTAACTGGCTGCTCTAATTTATATTTAATCATTTAAAAAATACAGGCCAATGATCATAATCCCTTATTCAAGCTACTTCCAATTAGTTGTACTATTCATGGAGCTTCATCCAATGATATTAGTTTTTTTATGCTCAGATGGTTTTATTGATATTATTATTAGAGTTTTTAAGTCAAACTCAGTAGAAAAGCAAAAAGCTGATCTAAGCTTAAATTATTCTTCATTGTTCCAAAGTTTATAGTAAAGATGCAATCGATATCCTACTTCTAATTTAGCCTACCAAAGTGTGTACTTGCTTCAAACTCTCGAATTTGCTCTTAAAAACATATAATTTCAATATTCATTCTACTTCCAACCCATGTATCATATTTTTCAACATAATAATCCTTATCAATTTAAATAATTAGTCTACACCTTTAATATTCGAATTTACCATAATTACTGTGGCTATTTCCCTTTATTTATCAAAATAATATTATTAAATAAATAGTTTATTGTTATACTTATCGAAGTTGTACTTGTACTAAATACGAAAATCAGATATATAATTTTCTGAATATTAATACCCCTTCACATATACTATATAGCTTCATTTTGTACTCTAGCTTTAGCTTAGACTGCTTATCTACAGACATACATTTCAAATATCTATAAATGCTTCCTCTAAGTATTTTTTCTGACATTCTTGAAAATCTACATTCTAGCGAATATAAAGGTTAGTACAATATTTCACTTTATTTTTATATACTATCAAATAACCTTACTTTGATTTATTTTAGCTTAAAATGTTTTAACCGTTTTATTTGCTTCTAGTAATCGATCCTCCCACTCTCAATATTTACCTTTCAATATCATCCATTCTACAAAAAACTACTAGTAATATACTAAAACAATCAGAATTATTGGATTTCAAAAACTCTGATAGTCCAAAAACAGATAATTCTAACACTCAAGAGATATATCAAAGGGTTAAAAGGTCAAAACTAAATTTGCCCAAGCCAAAAAATTCTTTTACTAGTACACTCGATGAAAAAAACACTACCTCTAATATCCTAGATAATACAAACACACTTCAGTCTATCAATACAGAAAATAACAGCAATACTACTCTTCATAAATATACTAATGATGATTCGATTATTCGCGCAAATACACCCGCCAAGACTGAGAAATTTCTATTTCCAAGCCCAAATATGGATATAACCTCTAATTTTGAAGCAATCAACTTCAATGGAACCATTTTTCAAAATCTGAAGCTTATTATTGACCTTGCTGATATTAATTTTACTTCCTCTTCATTTAGCAGCGCAAATCCCGAATGGCTAAACATTTACTCTGAGTCATGTATTATGAGCGCTGCTTTTTTCATAATTTTCAACCATAAAAGCTATTTAAGCTGCCCCGCTTTTCCCCTGAATTTTTATGACGAGAAATCATCCAACCTGGATATTCACAGCCACGCCCTTGAAATTTTGAACTTGCTTGATCTCGCAATAATCATAGCTGGTGCAAAATCATGGCGCAAAAAAGTTATTTTATCGTTGATAGATTACATATATCCGAATTTTATCTCTACCCACAACTCCTCAATAAACCCTAAACCTTTATTAACCGAAAACCCATTTCTAATACCTGAAAATATATCAAGAACGCCTCAAATTAAAAATTTCCCAGATGTTATTCATCCTGTTCCTAGGTACTCTCAACCTATATCGCTATCTAAATTTAAACAATTGAGCGACCAAAAAGATTGTAAACCCTTTATAATACAAAACTGCATTAGTCACTGGCCTTCTATCTCAAATAATTCGACCAAAAATTGGTCAAATGTTGAATATTTGAGAAATGCTGTTGGTCACTATCGCCTAGTTCCGATAGAAATTGGTAAATCATACTCAGATTCTACATGGACCCAAAAGTTATTCTATTTTGGCGACTATATTGACGATTATATTATAAATAATAAATTTCCTACAGCATACCTTGCTCAGCACGATTTATTCAATCAATCGTCTAAGCTATCAAAGGACTTTGTAGTCCCCGACTACTGCTTTATCGACGCCAAATGTTTCGAAGCTAGTACAATAGATACCTGCAATAGCTCTACCAAATTTTCTAAAAATCGAACAAACTGTTGCGGGAATACACACCTTATCAAAAATATTTGGTTTGGCCCTAAAAATGCAATTTCTCCCTTACATTATGATAGCTTCCACAATTTGTACGCTATGGTATCTGGCCACAAATATGTCAAACTCATTCAGCCTAGCTGTTCAAATTCTGTCTACCCATTCCACAAAGAAACTTTACTATCAAACACCAGCCAAGTAATACTTTAATACCAATATATTTCCTTTTTTATTCTATATACTCATATTTGCTTACTTTTATTTAATCACTTTGCTTCAATTTTATGGTATCTATTCATAAGGTCGACGCTGAGTTTCCTGACCTCGAAAAATTCCCAGAATTTAAAAATGCAGAATTTTTAGATTGTATCCTCTCGCCTGGAGACTTATTGTACATACCAGTAAATACGCATAATGCATTTTTTTACACTGTGTTTATTAAAAAAAAAACTTTACATAATCGGACTTTTCATTTTTTTTATACATCTTTTCTAATTTGTTTTTCTTTTTTTTTTTTTTTGGAAAATGGCTAAATAGCCTAATTACTGGCACTACTTGAGATCTCTGGATACAAGCATAGGTATAAGTCTATGGTTTTAGTAAACAATAATTTATTTAAATGAACTTTGCTAATAAAATACGATTTATTAATAATTGATTTAGTGATTTAAATAAATGTAATCTTCTTTTATTATTTTATCTAATGATTATTATTTTTTTGTACGTTAAAAAGATCCAAAAGTTGGATAAACTATATTTATTCTTTTTTTTGTTTTCTTGTTTGTTTTTTGGAGCGTTTTGGATATTTCCACCATTGGTAGCAGAGAGCAAAGAACACTATATCATCTCTGAAAGTTCCAAGTCTGGTAAGCATAGGCATAGGAATAACCATTGCAAACAGGTCGTCAATGAAAGTAGTCAAGAACCGGTAGCAGAAAGCATTTAGTGGCAACGATTCAACTGACTGCAAGTAATAGTTTATCAGTAATTGTGGGAACATTTGGATGAATTCGAGCAAGTATACAGAACTCAATGCAATGTGTACCATATATGAAGTATAGCTTGTGTGCTTGCCATTGATAAGGGAGTAAATGCCATAAATAACTGTTAAGGGGACACCGATATATACCATAAGCTGCCCAGTTTGACGGTCTACTTTATTACGGATCTCTACCTCCTTGCTAACAGTTTTAATGATAGGATTAGATTCTGTATTTTCCTTTTTAGCCTCGATGTTATTTGAAGACTTTTTAATTTTTACAAGTCCATCATTTTCTTTCGCATTTTCTAAAGTAGCTCCGCTCTTATCAGCTTGATCTTTAATAGACTTGGGCGATGTAGATGCTGTAATATTTGGAATGCTTGAGAACGGGAATATATTGAAAATTTTGAACAATTTCCAGGTCTCGACAAAAACGCCAACAACACTTCCTATTACAACCAAAAAACTGGCATTTTCGCGTTGGTCCCACAAATAGAGGCATCCAATAAAGGTTGCAAAAGCTCTCATTAGCACTGCACTTCTTGAAACGCTATCGAACTGACCAGCACCTACTTCGTCACTATCTTCATCGCCATCATCGATTTCGCTAGTTTTTTGTTTTTTATCGCTTTCAGCTGACTTTTCTGAAGGTAGCGATTCAGAAGTCTTTTTGGTATCTGTTATGGGCTCGGAATCGCTTTGCTTAGTTTCTTTTTGTTTTGTTGCATAAAAGCTTATATCTTCTTTATATGCGAGGAATTCAAATACCATATGTAAAATAGATGCGATGAATGTTAGTAGTAAGATTTTGGGATTGCTGTCATAAATCATTTGTTTGATATTATCTATTTCCGCTTTTGGGAGCTGAAGGGGCGATCCTGGGGTTGATAGAATTCGAAAAGAGTCAAGTAGTTTTAGTGTTAGCCTGACCCATCCCAGTTGAACTACTCTGAATTTTATATTTACGTCAAATGATTTGTTTTTGCTATCCAGTTTAGTATCATCAGCATCAATTACCGGAATAAAATGCTCTTCACGAGCTGCTATAGGATTTTCCCAAAATATCGGTAAATATTTTTGAGGTTGGTTTGGATCTTGCTGCTTGCCCGGATTTAAAAGCCGTATAATTCCTCTGATTTCGGAAGGGAAATAATAGCGTGGAAACTCATGGCGCTCTAGCACAATTTCCAAATCTATGTTCTTTTTTATATGAGGTATATAAACATTGTTTTTTTTGTTGGATCTTTTGGTATGTACAGATTCACTTGGCTCTTGGGATTTTTTTTTCAAAAGCTGAACCCTATTATCTATAACTCGGGGTTGGTATTTTATTATACTTGCAACATTTGCGAGTAGGAGAGGGTCTGAAAAATCTAGGATTTTTTTTTCGCCAGAATCTGTTGGAACAGATATTATTGCTTTTTTTGAATGTATAATGGTGTGAATGTAGAAGAAAGAGCCATTGCTGTGATAAAAACTTTGAGGTAAATCGATCTTGATAGTTTCTTGAATAAAATCAATACTTTTCTTCTTTGGATCGGAATTATCGGCGTATACAATACTCCCCTTATCGGAAATTAATTCAGGAGAACGAAAGACAAGTTTTGCAGCATTGAAAAAGTCATAAGAGGATATTTGTTTTTCTGAAGATAAGTAGCTTGATACGATATATGGATGGGTGATTGGCCATGCTATTTGATGTTTAGGTAAACGTCTGATCTTCTCTGGGACAGTATAAATGTAAGGTATGTGCAGATTTGGATAATATAGAGATACAACTAAAGAAAGGATATTAAATACCATCCAAGAACCAAATAGTAAGGTCCCAAAAGTGATGAGCTTGTTAATTACGCCCATAGTCGTTCTGTCAATTAAGATTAAAGATAATGAAGTGAAAATGCGTTTTTCAGATTGAAAAAATGGTAATGTAGAAAAGTCTATATCCTGAAGAGAGAAGTGGATTTGAGTTTTAATTGATAGCTACTTAAAATATCTGTGTTATTTATTTAAAGCGAAAGAATTATAAATACTTCATAAGCTGTTCATTTGGCCAATAGAAATTTATACTCGACTCAAATCCATATTTCAGTGGCAACGTAGCTTAACGTTCAATTTTTATGATTTGCTAAGTCGTTTTATGCGTATTTTCTATTTGATAGCATACTATAGAAATCCAGTACGCACTATGTCTTCACGGTTTTACTATTTTATAGAACACGGTTGGCTAATTATTCTTTAATATAGATCTAGATTTGCCCAATTATTAATATGACATTTACTATCGACAATGTTAAATAGCATTTTCCTGCAATTCGTTTGGATTAATTACTCCTCTAAACAATCCCATCACTCCATAGTTTCCTGCTTATCAACAATCAAATCATTTTCAGTTATGATCTTGGTAGAAACTTTATTTCTATTTATAGACCTTTTAGTTACCAATTAAATTTTAAGTGCTATTTCAAACACTCGTTTAATAATCACTCAAAAATTGGCTTCACTCTCGCCGAATTTCGCTCAGATCAGAAATTACTTATAAGTGGGACATTTTCAATTAAGCTTAATTGCATTTCAACAAACTTTGAAACTATTATAACATTATTAAGAGTAATTGGAAATCTCAAAAAAATAGTAATAAAACAATTACGATAAATCCAACAATTGGTGACACACATGTCAGTAGCTCTGGGGGAAAATAGGAGCTAGATTTCAAAAGAAAATAAGACACTTACATCGCCCATAACATTCTGAATTCGTAGAACGTCTAAAAAAATGCGTAGACCGGGAATCGAACCCGGGTCTGCCGCGTGGCAGGCGGCAATTATACCACTAAACCATCTACGCATCAACTCCGATACGGGGAATCGAACCCCGGCCGCCTCGGTGAAAGCGAGGAATCCTAACCACTGGACCATATCGGAAATCAAAGCTCTCGGACCGGGAATTGAACCCGGGTCGCCAATGTGACAGACTGGAATACTCACCACTATACTATCCGAGATATATGCTCACTACAGGGGTCGAACCTGTGACCTTGGCGTTATTAGCACCACGCTCTAACCAACTGAGCTAAGCAAGCATAAATTTCCGCTAAAAAGTAGTATTATAACCTTTAGTTTTATGCTAAGTTTCAATATCAATTTTAGCTTTGCTTTAAGTTTTGGACTAACTATTTATAATAAGTCTCATCGAACTTAAAATCTGCCAATGCATATATATGCGTAAGTGTAGTGCCTGGAAAATAATTCTCTTTGTAAACTGGTTCTATAATTATATTTCTTCTAGTTCTTTCCGAGAATTATCCTTTCGAAATCTAATTTTAATGATGCCAAATTAAAGTTGATAGTTTAATATAACAAACTATGAATAATGATTTCATACTAAAATTTAAATTTTAGTGAAAAAAAATTATAATATGAACAATAAAAAAATTAAAACCACAAAATTTTTCATGATTAATTAAATATTCTATATCAAATTTTGAGCTTTCTTTATTGCTATAATAAATATAAATCGACCTATAACCCAAATATCATCCAATATCAACATGAAACCTATGAGAAGATGCTTAAAATAACCAACGAATTCTACCGCAGTAGCTGAATCGGAAAGTTATTTTTATTTTTCTATCTAATAATTCCATTTTGAAAGTATTAATTTCTAAAAGTTAAAAAAAAGTCTTTTTATTAGCTAATGTTTGAATCCTCATTTTTGTACACCACAAATAGCTATATATAATATCTCGCTTCATAAAGAACCCCTCATATGGTAAATTCTGGTTAAATAGTGTACTTTTCTATGTTTGATAATATTATACTAATAACTTTCTAATTATTAACAGTATTTTCAGAGGCAAAAATTAATCAGCGTTTTTTCTTTTTTTTGCGCGTTTTCTTATCTGGTAGCAATCATTATGTGTGATTACTTATATTTTAACTCTTTTTAATAAAATATTCAGTCATGATAAATAGTAACTAATATAATAAATTTTGTAAAAAATTGGTCTACCCCAATATTAGTATTTAATATTTTGTAAAATATTATTCGTAACATTGGTTTTAAAAAACAAAAATAGTTAGTATTGTATAGATAATGTTAAAAAACGGTATTGATTTATACCTGCATAAATATCCCGTGTAACTAGATGGCATGGTTTATTCTAATTCTAAGAAGTTTAGTTATAACTTTTGTATTTAAAATCGCTTATATATTTGATTTGGATTTGGATTTGGATTTGGATTTGGATTTGGATTTGGATTTGGATTTGGATTTGGATTTGGATTTGGATTTGGATTTGGATTTGGATTTGGATTTGGATTTGGATTTGGATTTGGATTTGGATTTGGATATAAATCCTCGTATACTTAGTATTAAATTAGTTAATCCACGCGCTAAATTAAAAATGGCGGTTTTATTCTACCGAATTTTTTTAAAATATATTTTTGGTATCTATATGTTTTATTGATTAGAACTGAACTAATTATACTTAGTTTAACCCTTTCAGGGGCGGTTTGATTTTTTTGAACTACCAAAAGTATCCAAAAAAAATGTTAAATTAGTATAGAATAATAATTAATTGCTATTTATTATCTTCTACTCATTCAATAATATATCAGGTGTAATTGACATATCCAATTACGATCTTTAAATAATTTTAAGAATGTTGGCCTCGGAAAGCGTTAATATAATAACATCAATGGATTTTATATAATATGTGCTTATTCAAATAGAAAATATATACTAACCCTCCAATATTTTAATTTAAATATTCTAACGGCGATAAAAAAATGTGAATCAGGATTAAATAAAATTTTTATAATAATCAAGTATATAACTTACCATTTTTTGCCTGGCATATAAATCTCCATTTTGTATCTGCTATACTTATAATTTAAATCCAAGTATTTCAAGAAAATTTTCACAAAAATTTATAATTTTAAATATTGATGATATAAAAAAGCTATCTGAAAATATGAATATGGGCTAACAACTTTTTTAATTTAATAAATAATCTAACATAACTCCAATTTGAAGTGGTAGATTTGATTCCATAAAAATACTAATTAATAAATCGTAAAATTTATACATGGGTCATAATATGAAAATAAGAACATATATATAACTAATTGTTCTTAAAAATTTTTATAGTGAATACTTATAAGACAAAAAATAAAAATTTTCATCCTTTTATATTGATATTTAAATAGGGAATAATATTTTACACAAACTTTATGTGAAAAAAATATATACCATCTATAAAATCATAAATACTATTATTTGATAATAAATACCCAATTTTTACAATAGCAAGTACTTAATGGTAGATTTTAAATATTTTATATCTCGAATGTGATTACTTGTTATAAGGTATACTAAATTAAAACATATAAATAATTTTCAACTTTATAGATTGGAAGTTTAAGATTTTATTTTCATATGAAAAATTTCTAATAACAAAACAAAATTAAGCATGGGCTAATAGCGAATATAAAAAAGTTAAAGAGTATTTTAACAATGCAAAAAATGTTCTTGTACATAAAAAAGATTTTATATGATAACCTAAGCGTTAAATATTATATTATTACAAAACAAATTTCTTCGTAATAACAGTTATTTTTTCTATATGAACTATTTCATTGGCAAAAATATCGTCTTAAAAAAAATCGAAAATAAATTATTAATAAAAAAAGCGTCGCAAGTCCCTTAGATAGGTATTAATATTCTAATAGTTAAATATCTGGATATATTATAAACAGTATATTTTTTAAAATTATACGCCGCTAAATAACTATCTTTTATTTTTTGGCGGCCCATAGGCGAAAATGATAAATTATTTAACCTCAAATAACTCGGTATATTTTCCCCTTAAGTTATATAAACGCGCTTATGCATGCAGCAACGTATATCATCATTTATTATTAGGTATTTTTGCATAAATAATATTCAGTTTGTTGATAATGGTTTTTAAATATTTTTAGCTTATATACTCGAATTATAACCTATTTAATTTAGTTTTCTATTTTTGTGATATTTTTTAACCCCTTCAGGCTAAAGTACAGTATAAAGTCCGAAATGCGTAATATTATTCAAATTCCAGTCTTTATTGAAAAAAAAAAAAAAAAAAACTGAATTTTAAAATCTTTAAAACCGCATAAAATAACGACAATAGCCATAAACAAGATTTAAAGGTATTGATAACTAACGGATTTTTCTTAGTCCATATTCTAATAAAAATTAATTATAATATCTAAAAAAATTGACATTTGAGCTGGTTTATATACCTTTTAATTTAGCAAAAAAAAACATTGTAGCTATGTATAGCTTATAATTTTGTACATATGTAATTCTCTTTATTAAAATTGATTTATGAATATGGGTAATGTCTTCACAAAATAATCAAGATCTTTTGACGAATAATGCTAGATATAGTTTTATTATATATACAGTATTTTTTTAGAAAAATCATTGGTTAGATGGCCGAGTTGGTCTAAGGCGCCGCGTTAAGGCCGCGGTCTCTTCGGGGGCGTGGGTTCAAATCCCACTCTAATCAAGTTTGGGGATCTAGCTCAAATGGTAGAGCGCACGCTTAGCATGTGTGAGGCGCAGGGATCGATACCCTGGTTCTCCAAAAATTAGGTCCTGTGGCCCAATGGACAAGGCGCTTGACTACGAATCAAGAGATTCCAGGTTCGAGTCCTGGCTGGATCATTTTTTATATTTTAAATCTAGATTATTCCGTAATATGTCCATTTTGTTTTGGCAATTTGGAGCTGCTCTGTTTTACACTTTTCCCCCCGGAAAAGCTTTCGATGTTCACGATAATGGAAAAATCAAAAATAAAACGCTATTAGAAAAAATATGGAAAATAAATATGATTCTTTTTGCTCCACAACATTGAGAGAATATGTATTAACAGCCAATTGAATCTTCTGTACCTGAAAAAAATCAAAATTTAAACTATAAATACCTTATATTATACATAATCGAAGCTCCTGAGACTTCAAATAATATATTATATGACCGTGATTTATGGTGCAGAGTCAGAACTGAAGCTATTAATGATTTCATATCAGATACCATTGCATATAAAAAATTTTTTTACCAAAAAAAGCTCTCTTAAAACACTCTTTTGGAAAATTGTAAGAACTCTTAATGGTGGCCTAAACAATTCAGACAGTTATACTGCTGAGAACGCTAAGAAATTTTATTACTTTGAGTCAGAGAAATTTCTGAACGCCATTCATGTTTACAAATCGCTTATGTTTCATAGGAAAGGGTATTTAATTTCACTTATTACCCAAATTCATTGTAAGTAGAAATTATATATCGTGGCTATTTCGCTTTCGAGGTATTCATCATCTTTAACATTAATATATAAATTCTATGTATATAATACTCAAGTTTTTTTTATTCAAATGATGTTTTTTAATCATAAACTAATTAATTTTATTAGAGTAGATTTTTCATGATATTTGAGATTCTTTTTAAGAGCGGAACATTTTCTATTAAAATTTTTATTCGCTTCAGATTTTATTTGTGCTTTAAATTCAATTAGAATATATCATAAAATTTATCAATTTTTTTTAGTGAATAAATTACATTAGTTATTACTAACAAATAATAAATTAAGGAATAAAATTCTTCCTTGCCTTAAGATTCTCCCATTTATATCTCGATATTTAAATTAT
>LSSN01000027.1:0-17444 GCA_001970855.1 Smittium culicis
TAATTTTATATTTTGATCCCTTAATTCTAAGAGGTTGCGGGTTTGTAAGTTGTTATTAAGATGGGCAACTCTCGATTCATTGCTCAAGCTACCAGTACTATGGGCACTGAAATTATCTGAATAATTAATAACTAGATTCTTCAATTTAGCTTTATTATTGTTCTTAAATGAAGAAATATCATCTTTTATCGTGGAATTGGTGAGTCTTTCAGTGTCATAGTTTAAAGTTGAAGAGAGTTCTCTACTTGAATTTTTAGCAGTGTCAGAATTGGATAAATTATCAGAGCTAGTCTTGCTTTTCTGAGATTGCTTTTCTAGCTTGTTTTCCAAGTCTTTAACAGTGTTTTCTAAGTCGATGTTTTTAGATTTATACATATCGAGTTCGTTTTTGAACTTAATATGTTCCATGTTTAGCTGATCCATTTCAATATTCATTGATTTAATTTTTGAAATAAGTTTATTGTTTTCTTTTGTTAGGAGAGCGTTTTTGTTTCGGATAGAAACGTTGTTTTTTTCGCTTTCCAGGAATACGGAATTTTTTTCAATTTGGATTCTAAGGCTTGAAGAAATTTTTGATATTTGTTGTTTTAGTTTATTAATCTCAGTCTTGTACTTTTCTATAATATTTGAGTTTTGATTTCCATTTGGCATACTGTTTCCAAGCTGTTCTGAAAGAGCTGATTTTTCTTGATTTTGAATTTTATTTTTATATTCAGAAAAATCTTTGAATCTATTTCTGTCAATATTTATGCCTTTATTTACATTAAATGGTTCTCTAATGTTTTGTTGGTTAGTTTTATCGCCAGAGTTTTCAAAGTTTTTATAACTTCTTGACTCGCTATTTTGTTTATCAAATTCGTTAGCTTTAAAGCTTCTAGCATCGCTGGTTGGAGTTTTGTATCCTCGGGGATCATTTTGACCGGTGTAGCTTCTAGATTCATTTTGAGAGTTATTGTAGTTATTTGGTTTAAAGTTTGAAGTGTTGTTAGTGTTATTAAATGTTGGAGGCTTAAAACTTCGTGGAACTGTTTGATTATTGGAGAATTCATTGGGCTTAAAGTTTCTTGGCTCATTTTGCATGTTAATAAAATCGCTTGCTTTATAATATCTTGGGTCGCTTGATTGGTTAACATTAATTTTGTTAAAAGTGTTATTATTAGTGTTTGAAACTGGATTAGGACTGTTGATATTGATGTTGCTGTTAGAATTACTATTGCTGGTATTGGTAATTGTTGTGGGAGCAGGGATGTTTGAATTGTTGAAATTAAATGCTAGGTTAGATGGTTCATTAACATTATTAGGTCGCATATCAAATTTAGTATTTGGCTGATTTTCAGATAGATTACGTTGTTGTTGAGAATCATTGTTGGATAATACAGAGGGCTTTGGGATTTGGTTATTAGGTGATAAGGATTCAGCGATGGTGCTTGGTTTTTGGGTATTATATGTTTTGTTAATCTAAAATTTAATGTAATAAGGGCAAATATTTTAAAACTGAAATAAAAAGCTAAAACCAGACATAGAATTTGGGAAACAAAAAGTGGTTACATTTTCAGAAATCTGGGGGAATCGTTTCCGTAATTCTTGGTAGATGTCGATTATGAGATCAGTAAATTTCGAGCTATATAAAGTAGCGAGTTTTTGTCGTGCTTGATTTCTTTTTGGATGGAAGGAGTTTTTTAGAGGAAGGAAAGGCACTATAAAAAATTTATATATATATTAAGGACATAGTACTAATTTCAGTTATAGTTTATTAATAAATTTTTTTCTTTTTTTTTTACCAATTTCAGGCCTATTCAGCCGCCTGTCTAGCTCATCATAAACATCTTTGGACAACTCTTCGAATTGTTGAAGAGACAGCTTTTCTAGTTTTCTAGAGCCATTAGTGAAAGAGGATGCAGATTCTAAAAATTTTTTTTGAAGTTATTGAAGTATATTAATGCGATTTAAGGAAAAATGGAAGGAATGAGAATCGAAATAATATAAAACAAACCTCCTTCGCCGGAATCAAATAGATACTGCCTCATTGTTACCATATAGGTATGAATGGACTGCTGAGACAGCATTTTCTTATCGTCCTAATAAAAATAATATTTTCGTTAAATGTAGGTTTATTTTGTGGTTAGAAGGCTTGTCTGTGAGTTTAGAAAAGCGAGATATATATACAGAATAGGTGATGTATACATGAATAATGTTGAAGGTAAAAAAAAAATACAGTTGCGTAATAGAAAAAGGGCGAAAGATAAAAAGAGTATATGCTAATGATGAGGGCGTGGTGTAGTGTAGAAGGTATTGATTATGGTAGAAAGTATTTAACTAAAGAACTATGAGAGGAAAGGGGGGTGTGAGTTATTTACATCCATGGTCAGGTATAGTAGCGCGCGGTCATATATTAACAAGGAGTTTTGGTTTAATTGTTAGTGCAAGAGGTACCGGAAAAGAGTAAGTATAAGCTGAAAGAAATCAAATTTGGATAATCAAAAGCATCAAAAAAAAAAAACGAAAATCCTTTTTTTTTATTATTGTTTTAGAAGCTTAAAAGAAACTTTATATGCTTGCTACAGGCCCTCGTCTCACCCAGCATTCCTCACAATAAACCTTATTTTCCCCTCAAGAAACAACGATTGTTGAAGCTTAAATCCTTTACGCCCTGCACCTGGCGAATCAGCGTGCTGGGCCCTCTTCATCTATGCCTGAAATCAGCTTACCAAGGCCAGTAGTAACACGACTCAGCCCGGCCAATAAATTACTATCGCCAGCCCTATCAGCAGGCGCCAATCTAACGCATCAATCAACATCTGTATTCCTTCAACGCATCAATCAACAGCCGTGGACCTTCAACGCATCAATCAACATCTGTGGCCCTTCAACGCATCAATTAGCCCATTGCCCACCTGATCTCAACCTAACATCAAGCGAGTTTGAAGCCGCTGTTTATTCAGCATTCGAGTTGGCCGCTTTAAAAAATAATAGGTAATTAAACGTAATTAGCCTTCGTTATCCCGTTTCTATTTTTGCCTTTAAAAGCTGGCATATTATTGCTAAAGCATGAAAGCTTATTATAAACTACATTCCAAACTCACTCTCATCAGAATTTTTGGCCAATAGTGTCATTTAGTAGCTTTTTGCTAGAGCTGAATTAAATTAATGATTTTACTTATGGGAACATTGACTTTATCTTTTGCCGCATTTCAATTTAGCTATTACAATTTAAATTATGTTAGTCAAGCTATAATTAGCAACTTTAGCTCTATTTTCACCTAAAATTCCTAAATAAAGAACCTAACTTTTTCAATTAACCTCCTATTTATGCTTTGGGATTTCTCCGAGGGAATTTAGCCATCCTAATTTCTATTTATATCCCATTTTAAGCCGATATCTCGGAGCTTAAATCAACACTTATCCTTGTTTCTTTTTTTTATTTTCAACATTTTTTATTTTTATGCCCAAAATTAATAGCCTCTAAATATGATTTTAACCAATAAAAATCGAAATTACTAGAGAATTCTGAATTTATTTTACGGACTTTTAAGTTTTCTAACGTTAATTTATTATTGTTATTGGAGAGCCAGGACAATTCGCTTAACATAAATTAATAATTTATTCCCAAAATGTATTGCAAAAAAATTTTTATTATGTGCTGGCACTCTAAAATAATACCCTAAATAATTAGATTTAAACCATTATTAACCCTTTCCAGTCCAACACTCTTAAAAAAAATCAATTTATTGATTCGTTTATGATTTATAAGTATATTTATTATTTGCTGCTATTCTACAGCCAACAAATAATTCTAAAGACCTCGAAATTATGTTACTTTTTATGAATCTAATTTGCTAAATTTGGTAGATCAATAAAGGTCCTCCGCCCGTGAAAGGGTTAGAGCTAAAAATTTTACTTGTTACAAAAATTCTTAAAACTTGACTTTATTTCACCACTCATTCTTTTTTCTGAAAACTATTATTGTACCTATAAAATAGCTCTATTTACACTATGCAAATGGAAAGTAGTGGAAATAACTGGAACTAACCATTGCTTCAATAGAAAAATCTTTCATAACTAAAATAATATATATATATTATCTAAATTAAGTTCAAAATAAACTGAACGTACATAAAAATTATTTTTGATAATTTCATACACATTGATATTAACCCAAATTAGATACTTTCTATACTCTGTTCGCATTTAATAATACGTATACATAGCTTATTTTTCTCTGTACTTTGACTTAAAATGCTATTTGAGGGTATACCTTAATTTCGTACTCTTGAGATTAAATCTATCAGTCAACTTTGTAGTTAAGATATGTTGCCTATTGAAAATTAAGCCCACTACTGGTAATTCCTGAATTAAAAATCATTACAAACCTCTTATAGCAATAATAGCACCCATTTGGCTATTTTGTTCACCTAGATACCACAATGACCCGGGTTAAATTATGAAACCATAAGTATATTTATTTCAAATAAATGAAATTTTCTCATGAAAAACCGTTCCCGATTTCCGCATTAGGACTATACAAACAAGAAATTAAACATGCGATACCTCCCATCTATGATTTATATTAACTAAGATTATATATATTAAGTACAAAACTGGAATCTGTATCTCTAATCTATACTCGATATATATTGTACTACACGAAGATAATAGTCTAAACCTCCAAGCACCCATAACAATTTCTAGTGATTAAAACAGTATATGTTTGCGTAACATCAATCTCATAATATATTATAAATGTGTGAAACATTTCAATTTATAAATGACCACCATCTCAAAAATATACTATATTTGTGTTCACAGCAATTAAAAAAAAAGCGAATCCAGAATAATGGATAGATTAATTCGAAAATTAATTTCAAAAAAAATAAATACGCTCAAAAGCGTTTCTTGCTGTGTTGAAGTAGTTCTTCAAAAGAAATATATCTATATGGTGTTTAATTTCTAAATGACATGTTATAAGATCAATCTTTATTATTAGTAAAAGTTAAATAGAAGATAGACCCGGATTCATAGTATCTTGTATTTGAATATTTATATACTAAATTACCTCACAAGGAGACAAACATTAATTCAGTATAATAAATAGGGCTAAGTATGCTTATCAAGCATACGTTATTGGCTATAGATAAAAAATAGAATAACGTGAATACATTTACACTTCACTCGCTCTATATTTTCAAATTTAATATTTTAACCCCCTTTTTTTTTTGCAGCTACATTATCCAAAGGACCCAACACCGCAGTTACGCAAGAAAAGCGTTCCGTAGTTTACCTTTTTTGAACCCATAATTAGCTGGAAAGCTCATTTTGATATTTTTAATACTTTTTAAAAAATTATACTTCCATAGTTTGCTATTTTTCTTAAAATAATAAATATTTTATATAAACTTAGAAAATCAACCCAAATAACTTGAGATATTTAAACGTGTATATAAATAATGTCAATATCCTAGATGCAATATTTCTTTCTATTTATTATGGACACTTTACAAATTTACAGAAAAGTGGTTTCACAGCTCTGATAGACAGAAACGACTTTTCTATTAAATCTTTAGTTATTATACTTTTGCTTATCTTAGTTTTATACATTTACTAGTAATTTTTGTAGGGAAAATTGAATAATTCACCCTATAAAAATTTAAGAATTAAATTATCTAGATATATCGCGTAATATACACCCATTTCACTACAAGTAATTCTCAAACAACATATGATGGCTCCTTTTAACCCTTTCCCGTCCAACACTCTTAAAAAAATCAATTTTTTTATTTGTTTATGATTTATAAGCAAATTTATTATTGACTGTTATAATACAGCAAACGAATATTTCCTAAGGCCTCCGAATTAAGCCATCTTTACTCAATCCAGTTAGCTAGATTTGGTAGATCAAAAATAGTCTACCGTCCGTGAAAGGGTTAAGAATCGAAGATTATTCCAATAAATTTATAAAGTTCCTCTAACTTTATTTCATCAACGAAAATCCTAATTTCATTATATTTAACGCGCCTATAAATTATGTATATCAAGTTAATCCCTTCCTGTCTAACACTCTTTAAAAAAATATATTTATGATTCGTTTATGATTTATAGGCAATTTTGTTATTTGTAGTGTACAAATATACCGGTATTTCTTAAAGACTCGGATTTAAAGTATTTTAATTGAACGCTGTTGGCTATATCTGGTGGTTCAATAATAGTCTACCGCTCGGGAAAGGGTTAAATTGTGCAACTCCAATTCATTTAACCCTTTCCCGCGTGGTAGACTATTTTTGACCTACAAACTATAACCAACTGTGCTCAGTTAAAATTCTTTAATTACGATATCTTTAGAATTATTGGTTTATTGTAAATTTAAAACAAATAATAAATTCGCTTATAAATCATAAACGAATTAATAAATTTGATTTTTTTCTAAGAGTGATGGACGCGAAAAGGTCAAGAAACTAAATGGGAGATTCATTTCGAAGATAGTACTTCTATGCATAAAGCGTTACAGTGCATGAAATTTCATATTTTACTAATATCCAATAAATATAATCTAGTATTTTTTTAGCAAATAATAATTTCAGAATTAAATTGACAACGGAAGCGCCATACTAATTTCACCAATAGTAACATTTGCTATAGATAATTGGACTAATAATTATGAGCTGCAACAAAGTGATTATCCGTTTAGTATCCCCCAATTCCATTAAAAAAAATCAGTATAATAACTCAAATAAACTATATAATTTCTTTAAAAAAAATTCTTATCCCCTCCCCTTTTCCTAAACCAAAACCCATGTCATTAAATGTGTCTTATTCAAGGTTTTTAATATAGTTACCTTTACTTATTACACAATAATATACATTATTTTAGACATATTTTTGTATGAATAAAAGAATTGTATGCTTTGTAGCATCGTAGGCAAAAAAAAATTTTTTTGATGATTTTATTTTTCCAGAATAAACTAAGCTACTAATTTAATCAAAAAAAATTGCTAAATATAAATTGTTGAAGCTTTGGCCTACATCAAGGATTTATATTGGCTTTTGAACATTTGTTAACATTACTAATGGGTATATTTCTTAAATGCCAAATTATGAATATATGTATTATCAGTGTATAAATCGCCTCTTTTTGAATACAAAACATTAAAACTCTAAAAAAAATTTCACATAATGAAATATGGTAGATTCTTTATCAAGGAGCAATTTTCTAGTCATAAGTGTTACAGCGTATAAATTTGAATTAAAAAATTTTAATCGATCAAAAAATTCTAGAATTATTTTTAGCAAATAACATTTTTAAAATGAAATAAACTAATAAAAAAATTCAAATTCCTTTTCAATTCTTCAAATAGTATTGAGAATTAATTTTCGCCTAAACAAATAACATTAAACTGCAACAAAGTGCTCTCTTCGTTCAAAATCTCTCATATGAAAATAGTCTAACCCATTTTTATTTGTAAAATTTTTTTAATATAAAATATTATAAATTGATAGTAAAAGCATAATTTATTTATAATAAAATATCAAAATGGATGAAAAGAATTAATAAAAAATTTAATGTCTAATAAAAATTTAAAAAATTGACTTTTTTTTACAAGTTACCACTAGCATTGAGAATTAATATGCATCATAGTAATGGTATATATATATACAATAGAGATTATTAGAAATAGAGGTAAATTCCTTCCCTTGAAATTATATTTTATAAAAATAATCGCCTGATTTAATGAAAATTCTACTTATCCAGTAAAAGAATATCCTAAAAAATTTTTAGTAGTAAGGAAATTCAAGACTAAGGAATATTTAAATAATAAATTTTTTTAACATTCAAAGGATATAACAAGTATAATATAAATAATTGATTTTAATTCCATTCAAAATGTTGCCTAAGAAAAGTGGCAAAATCGAGCGATTACGATAAATAAAGATGCAAATCCAATAAAAATAATTTAATTATATGTATATATGTATATATTTATTAATATAAATATAAGAGTAAGCTATAACTATTCAAATGGTTGACTCAGAAAAGTGACAAACTCAATTGATTACGCAAAAAAAACTGCAGATTCACCAAAAATACCAAATTGAAACATATAGATATAAATTTTAGAAATTTAAATGTTAAGCGATGGCTAAATTTTTTCATTTGTTTATACCATTTAGTGCATTCCTTGGTTTTTTATTGTTGTAAATTTATCTAAATCTATCATTGATTTTATCACTTAATTCATATTAACATTTCCATTGAATTAAATTATAAATATACTTATATTTATTTTTATTATAGTATTCTAAACTTTTTAAAATTTTTAATAATTTAAAGGTAAATATTTTTATCTATATCTAGGCTTAGCTTTTTCGTTTATTCTATGGATAAATACACTAATCTAAAAAGGTGATTTTAATACCAGAATATTTTCTTTTAGAATTTTACAGTTATAATGTCTTTAAAATCAAAATGATTTATATTTATTATCTAGCTTCTATATATTTATTATGATTTTGATTTTATAGCTTCATTATTTTTACCCAGGAATATTTCTGACATTAATTTTTTTCTTTGATTTAATTATCTTTATGATTTATTAAATTTTTTTTATTTAATTTTTATCGACTAATTATATAAATATTTGGTTTGCTTTTTAATCTGGGATAAAAAAATAAATAAAATTTAAGCGAATAAAATTTCAAAATAAATAATAAAAATTAAATTAAATAGGCTTTTTTTTTTGGGCAATCTTGCGCTATTTTAAAATCTTATATTAGAAAAAATGGTCTAACACCCCTGAAAGGGTAAAATTATTCTCATTCTGTTGAATTCTTTATTTATTGTTGAAAAAATACTTTATTCGAATTTAGAAAATCTGCCATTGGCTCTGGTTTATTTCTCTTTTTATGTAGATAAAACAGATTTAAGTTAAATTTTATCAAAAAATTACCAATTTTTTGGGCCTTACTCGATCAATTGGTTCGTAATTTCCGCTGATTCTTAAGTAATAATTTGATAATTCACCACGAAAAACAAAATATTATTCGTGAAATAGTGAGAGAAAATATTATCAAGATCCATAAAACAATTCTAATAAATTATTTAATAGTTTATAAAATATCTAGCTTTAATTTACTTCAAAGAAGCTTTTTAAAGAATTTTTTAATTCCAATACTTTATATTTTAGGTATGAACTAGCTCTGAATACACCTGCTACCAGAAATATATTTACTAGATTTTTAGATGGAAAATATTTCATTATACTAAATAAAAAATTTTACTTCATTAATTCAAAAATATTTTAGATAATATCAAATCAGATACTATATATTGTGTTATTCGGGATGTTAGTTACTCTGATATTGAAAATTTTTAAATTAAAATAAACCAGCAATTATGGTTTAATGTTTGAATTTTTTATTACTATGAAGAGCGTTTATGTAAAAAGCAATCTTTTGATACAATTTTCACAGGAAATAAGTTTATAAATTTTCAATTGCTGTCACAATGACCTATAAAATCTCATTTTTTATCCACTTGAAGCGCAATAATTACCATTTTCTTGTCTCACGCATCTCATTCGCCAATTATTACAGCACCTAATTCTTGTTATAGTTTTATTTTTAGTATAAAAAGATAGCACAATCCTTTACGTGTAAGATTAACTAGTTCAAAAACAATTTACAATACTAATCTGATCTTTATTCTATTTTTTTTATACAAATTATATCTCTTTAAACTTTGCTATATTTAGTTTTCAAAGTCACTATTCCCAACCGTGAAAATAGCTAGAATTTTTTTTTATTTAATGCTAATAATATCGCCAAGTAAAAATTATTGAACATTCTTTTTTTTTTTTAATCAGGAAATTTATTTGTACCATAAAAATAATAGAAACTATGTGGTAAAGTAATAAAAAATACAGAATAACTGGAGCTAGCATAAAAAACTGAAATTCTAATACTAATAGTCTCTAATTCCGGTCTACCAGCAGCGTAACTAAAGGGAAATGTGATGAATATACCAATTTTAGATCCACATAGGCATTTATTCAAGTAGTCTGGATGACTGAAATTTCAAGCAGTCATGTAATTTAGCTCATTCCAACGAATTTATATTCGTGTAGATCATTGAGCTCCTGGTCTGAGCTTAAAACTAACAGGATGAATAAAAATATTATACTAGCTAAACGTGAGAATGATAGAGATGGCTCTCCTAAAATAAGCTGATAAAAAATTGCGTTCCCAAATGCTGTCGAAAGCTGGACTTGTGCATATAAATTTTCCCAGGCTGTGATAAAACAATCGGTTCTTCCTGTTTCTAGATGATCCTGCTCTATAATCGCTGATCGTTTCCTTCAATATCCCCGAACAAGGATAGCGCGACTAAATGTGAAATTTTAGTATAATTTACTTAGAAAAGCACACTAATTAAGCTCCTATATCACAGAAAATTTAATTATGTATTCTATAATCCAAATATTTAAGTATTTAAAAAAATTGCTAATATAAAAATTTTTTTTTTAATACTAAAAGCTTAATAAAATTCAATAAAATTTCAAAATATCCCCAGTTTAATCACCCAATTTAAAAATATTTCAATTTTTTTTTTAGTAAAATATTTAAATGTTTCGCACACTCATTCTCTATTATATATTTCAATGTTGCTTTTATCATATTATTTTTCTTAGAACCCAACAGAGTTCAGCAAAAGTTTTAAATATTTTCATAGTACTTACTAAATAATATAAATCTTTTTTATTAAATTTCTTTCCTCACTCCATTCTACTTTTTGATTTTATTGTTCTAAAACCACACCATTTTCCACTCTATTTACCATCTCATTTTTTTTCTTTCTATTTTCTTATCCCCTTCAATTTTTCACATTCAAATTCAAATTCACATTCCATTTTTTCTTTTTTCATTACATTTATTTTATGATATTTACTATTCTCTCCTAGGTTCGAATAATATTTCAGATTTATTCAAGGCTATAAAAAACGAATTGAATCAGCTACTCATCGAGAATTAACCAAACCTAATCACGAATCTTCAATAAAATAAAAAGATTCGATTTATATTTTCAATCTAATGCTTCTTCGAATTTCAAGATTTGATAATCGAATATTAATAATTAAAGGAAAGCTTTCTATTTAATTTTTTTTTTAGTTATATAATTTAAATACTTCAGTAAATTCCAGAGAACCTCCTGGATTATCCCAATATATTTCTGGATAGTGATAGGAAATTTATAACACCCTAAACAAAAAAAATAATAAAATTTTTCTTTGTTTTTATTTTTATTTTTATTATTTCAATTATTTCCGGAACCGATATAAAGGCTGAAAAGCTCTGCTGCATGGTTCAAGGGGGGGGGGGGGTTTACGATTTTATTTTATTTTTTTTTAAATTTTAAAATTTCCCTTTTTCCTACCTGGCAAATCCCCGGTAGCGCAACCTATCCTATAGATAGTGCTTTTAAAATAAAATTTTCAAAATTTTTAAACAATCCACCAAGGACTAACGCCCCTTGTACTTATTCAATTTATTCTCTCGCACCTTTCTCTAGAGTCTTCACCCGAATCAATCCGCATGTATCTGAGGAATTTCTTGCCTTCCCGCACCCCCTCTCCTCCGAGTGCGAACTTCGAGGAGGATCATAATACGAAGAACCCGCCAGTTAGTATAATATATGATACTAAATATGGCCAGGGTACCGAATCGTGGGGCTTACCCCATCTGGTATACCCTCCGAAAATAGTTAAACTATTACATCTTTTACTTAATATAATTTATGTTTATAATAAATAAGTCTAAATATTATCTATTTCTACACAGATATCAATTTAAATACATTTGAATTTTTTTATATGTACTAATTCATGATATTTTATAATTTAAACGTTGTTATTTATTTTTGGCTTAATTATTTTAACAAAAAATAAAAAAATAATTTTTAAAACGTCTTTATATCACTCGCCAATAATTTTTTCCATTTTACCGCTCGGTGTTTGAAAAATATCAAAGTATTTTTTATGAAGTTTGAATATAAAAAATTCGTCGTTGACTAATTAGAGTCTTTTTTTTTTTAGCTTAGTACAATCAGGGATAGGATTTTATTGTTACAGCTTACACACTCAAATGTAGTTATTTTGCGAGCCCCTTCTATTTTACAAACGCGAAAAACTCGCTCAATGTATACTTTTTTATTTTGAAATTTGCTTTTTTTTTATCTCTTGTGTATTATTTCTAAAAAAATCATGGTTTATTATATCATTCATTTGAGATTCTAATTCTTCAAGAAAGCTTCTGTGGGATAAAATTTTAAGCCTATCATTTTTATTTTTGTGGTATTCTTTCGAGAGAGTAAACGCATTTGTGCATTATAGCTAAAATAGTCCTATATATTTGCTTTAAGACCATTGTACAGAATATCTTGATAGTCTTAACTGGTCATTTCTATCGAATCCACCCATTCTTTTCTGACATTCAAATGCCAAGTTAGGAGCTGGAATTTTTAGAATGTTTTTTTTATGCCTTCTCTTTACTAAACATATTTCATTACCTATAGAGGTAGATAAAAATTTTACAATTTTTGTGTCAAATCAAGTAGCTGCAGAAATTTCGGGATTTGTTTACACTTTTAAAATATATTTGTACCTCTTTCTGTATTTATTTTTGATTTTTTTGAGATTATCTCTTTAAAATAGCCTATTATACTAGGGATAATTGTTCATACAGCGTAGAATCCTAGTTTTAGCAATTTTAAAAATAAAAATAAAGATGTATAATACCTCACTAAATAAATTATTCACTTTTTCCCATTTTTAGGCTGCAAATATATTTATTTTCTTTGAAACGAGCTTGGACCTATTATTGAATCAAGATGATTTGAGCCTTCAATTTTATCTAAATTTTACCCCGTGCATATTTTTCAAAATTATGGAAATATACTCTATCAACGTCGCAAAATATAAAAATTTTATCGCGCCATTTGTGGGGTTTATTTTTGTTTTATTCTCATATTAGCATACGCCTACTACGATTGAGTAAATTAGCTTTATCAAAGCTTATTCCTAGGCCAATTTTAAAACAAAATTCGAAACTTCTATTAATCTCTTCGATAAAAGGCTTAATTTTCCAGCAAATATCTTTTTTACTTTCAGAGCTACAGTTATCCGAAAAATTTGACATCTTTAAAATGTATTCAAAACAATTTTTAGACATAAGATCACCGAATAAACTTGCACCAGTTTTTCCTTTATTTAATTACAATTATAGTAGGTTTAAGCATGTGATATATTAGTAATCCATGTACAACGATCAATTCTTCTACTGAAGCAGGCTTGATATTTATTTCGCTCTATTTATTTGGTTGTAAATTTCCACGAATTTGATCTAAGTATTTGTTTGTTTCAATAGTAATTTTCTCCCAAAAGCTAATTTTAAGCAATAAAATAACATAGAAAGGTGGATTCATAAAATTTCCCGCAGATTAAATTATACATGTCTCCTCAAAAAAATAATCATTTGGTGAATCTATTTATTTATTGGTTGATGAGTTTGTTAGTGAATTAAAAAATTCCTTTTCCCGTTTTTACTGGTGCATAATGATGATTCTAAATGCAATGTTGTATCTTGAACAAAATTTTATGAATTTTCGTCATCTAATCCATCACTTTTGAAATTATAAAAACTGTTTGTATTATTTTTAAAATCATCAATATTTCCGATTTAACCGTCGTCTAATCTTGAACCAAAGCTAAAATTAAATTCATTTTCGTTATTCTCACCCTCGTATTCACTATCTCAATTTAGCTTCTGCAAATAATCTGGTCTACTATTCCATAAATTAAATTCTATTGACTCAGATCCATAGGTTGCATTTTTTCGAAGATTTATAGGGTCCTAAAACATATAATATAAAATTTGAGAATTAATAATATAATTTTAACTATTTAAAATATATTATTACCCAATAAATGGTAATTATGATCTGATTCATCAGAGAATAAATATTTTTGACAATTCTTATGAATTTCTTTTACTTCCTCATCAGAATAAATAATATATGTAAATGAGTGCAAATAACTATTATTGTTACAAAGATATTTTCACGATCATTTTTAAAATGTGATATGTTAATTTTATCAATCTCCGTTTCGATATTTGATTCTAAATTTGAATTTGGTTTTTCTTATATGTTATAATAATTATCATTTTTGATTCCAGATTTGATATCTTCATAACTAAACTTGACTGTACTATTTATATTTATAAATTTAATTACAAATTTAGATAGATTATTTTTTAGGCATGATAAAAAATTTCCTATGATATGTGAAGCATCTAACCTGTCTTTAAAAAAAATTCTAGCCCTCTTTTCACTGAGAAATATAACGCCAAATTTAACGCTTTTCTTTAATTTCTTTGACATTTGGTCTATTTCTTTATTTTCAATAAATTTTTTTCGAATTTTCTTTTTTTTGATATTCTATTATTTAAATTATTTAGATTAGTAGGGTGATAGGGTGATTAAATAATTTCCAGAACCAAGCCTGATAAATAAATTAAATAGATAAAATATCTTCAACTAAACTTAAAATTGAAAATATATACACACTTATATAGATCTAAAGTATAAGATTATGCATTTTTAAAATCTATTTCATGATTATAATAATATTTTTACAATATCTCATAAATATAATTATTTTTAACGATTTAACTTATTCAATAACTAAAGTTCATTTTCCGAAAATTTAATTGGACAAGCGATTTTATGACTTTTTTACATCTATTTCTTATTACATTCGTAATAAATAAAAGTATAAAATTTTACCTTTCCCGGGAATACTTTTGATATAAATAATTTATTGATATATATTTTCATAATAAGTATCCGCAGGCAAATATTTTTATAACCAGAGAAAATGTAATGATAGTTAAAAAATGCTATTTGACATAAACGATTAAAAAATTCTTTATCATATATAAGAGATAAAATATGGCATAGTATAATGCCTTTTATTAATATAAATTAGGATCATTATTTTTCCGTTTAATTTCCCAACAGGAAATTTCATGTGAATTAAACTTTACAAAATATATTTTTTTATGTAGTAGTTATTTATGGTGAAATTAATTATTTACAGTTTTTATTTGTAAGCCAAAACTATTTTATGTATTGAAATTATCTTTTTTGAATTAACATAGCTGAATAAATAGGCTTTAATTATTGCACTTCATAGAAAATGGTTAAAGTGATATTCTATTTTTTTTATTTATTGAAGTTTTTTCACATTAATACATATATTGGATTCAATGTATCACCACAAGTTGTAAATAATCATTTGATATGGAGTAAATATAATTTAAGTCGCTTACTCATCAAGAAGATAAGTTATTACATTTATCGTCTCTCAATAGAATACTATTTATAGTATACCAAAAATAGTCACCAAATTATAATTTAATAATATTTGTAAAAAATTATTGAAATTTAGGGTTTTTTTTACCGCAAAACAATGTATCTGATGTATTATTGTAGAATTGAATTATACTAATCAATTAAATGTTATAGAAATTTTTCCTGCTAAAGGTTTGCACCTCAATTTTGCTTAAGATTTGGTATTACTTTTTTTATTAATTGAGCCATGATCATAAATAGCTATAGGATGGGTTTTTATTATGATTGACGAATAAAAGATATAAAAATTACAAATTAACACTAATTATCAA
The DNA here is from genome assembly GCA_001970855.1 of Smittium culicis. NCBI lineage: Eukaryota > Fungi > Kickxellomycota > Harpellomycetes > Harpellales > Legeriomycetaceae > Smittium > Smittium culicis. The sequence continues at coordinate 15,730 of LSSN01000027.1, forward strand.
AGAGTCAAATGCATATTTCATGCGCTTGAAACGTAAAAAAATCAGGACATGGAGGGGTTTTTTTTTATATCTCGGATTTTATTAACATAAATAAAAGCTAAATTAAAAAATTATAAAATAGTCTAATAATTTATAAAAATCCTCTAGCGGTCTACCACCTGCGAACCCTATCGTAATTGTTTCAAGTAGGACTATCAGGTTTATTTGAAAAAAAAAATTATAATTATTAGAATAAATATATATTACAATTTTGATGCATGCTTCCATGGCGCAATTGGTTAGCGCGTCTGACTGTTAATCAGGAGGTTCCTAGTTCAAGCCTAGGTGGGAGCGTAGCGTTAGTAGTATAGCGGTAGAATAGTTGCCTTCCAAGCAATTGGCCCGGGTTCGACTCCCGGCTGACGCATAGTTTTTTATCTATATAAAATTTTTTACTACGATCAGTGTTGATTAGTACAGTAAAACCTTTGCGTAAGCAACAATTATTTTTCCCCTATCTTGGTCCAAATACCCTCACAGATAGCAATTTCCCATTTTAGAGGTTTTTAATGATAAAAATAGCTAGCAAGGAACTAGATAGAGGTTAATAAAAAAAAAGCTAAAATCTAGAATTCTCAAGATAATAATTTGATTTGTTTACTTTTTTATTAAAAAAAAATTAAAGCTTAATTCGTCAAGTACATGTTTTAGTTGCTATTTTAGAAATTATATTTTGGCTCATTTTATAGCCATTTGGGAGATTCCGAACGAAGAGAGCACTTTGTTTCAGTTTAGTGTTATTGGCTTAGGCATTGAAAAAATGCAAACATTATTGGTGGAATTGGCAGTCATTTCCATTATCCATCTAGTTCTGAAAGTATTATTTGCTAAAAATTTGCTAGGCTTTATTTACTGGTTAAAAATTAAATATGAAATTTCGTACACTGTAACCCTTTATACATAAAGGTGCACTCTTTGTAAAGAATCTCCGATATAGTTTAATGTATTAATTTTTTTTATTGTTTCGAATAAATTATTCACAAATCTTAAGAAATACAATCATTATTTCATATCAATTTCTCGCACAGAATTACATTAATCTTATTGATATTTTTTTGATTTATATAACTTAATTTCGGTGTATAAACCATTTTTACTCCATATTACCAATCATAAATCAAAGCTGTTAATTTATATTTCTTAATCGAATCATTTTAGTATCACCTATTTTAAAAAAATAAATCCGAATTCTTAGAAATTAAACCAAAAGCTCTATAATTTTTTTATTAAATACTGATAATTTTGATTGCCATATGGGAGATTCTGAACGAAGAGAGCACTTTGTTGCAGTATAATGTTATTGGCCTGTATAATCGCTTTTTGTAACTATTATTGGCGGAGCAAAAAAGTAATTTTGATTTTTCTATTTCTTTGTTTCAATATAAAATTATTATTTGCTAAAAATGTAAATTATTCTACTCATTGGCCGATTATTTTTTATGCGATTTTATATACTGAAACTCTTTACACTATAAAATGACCTCTTCATAAAGAATCACCCATATGGGGTATTCTGAACGAAGAGAGCACTTTGTTGCAGTTTAATATTATTGGCTTGAACAATTTAAAATGTAAATATTATTGCCGGCATCGAAAAGGCATTTTGTTTTTTCTATTTATTCTATTAATTGTGAAATTTTAATTTGCTAAAAAAAAGCAACGATTTTACTCATTGG
>LSSN01000028.1:6206-27926 GCA_001970855.1 Smittium culicis
GGGGGGGGGGGGGAAGTAAGGGTTTTGTGTAGGAATGAATAATATAGCTCAAAACTAGTGACCAAAAAAAAAAAAAAGTAAGATTGTGAATAGAGTTTTGAAACCTTTTCGGTAGTAAGATTTCTGATTTTGTTTCTGATGCTGGTTTTCCAGTTAACAACAGAGATAGAGCCGTTCATTTTTCCTATAGCGATGTAATCACCGTGCGAACTAACGCTTGAGATGATACCTCTACCTTTCAAAGTGAATATATCTTGGGAAGTTTCAATCGATTTTAAGACCAAATCACTATAAAAAACAAATAAAATAACAACTTTCAGTTTCTTGAAAATAAATGAGTTAACTACAAATATTGGCAGACAAAGCAGAAAAGAAAATAATAGAAATGAAAAATTACGAGCTATCTCTGATGCAAAGTAAAGAGTTAGCTTCGGTGCACAAATCAACTATAGAAAAATTGGGTGCGAGCGAACTAGTTGAAATTGAAGTGAAGGCAACAGAACCTTCACCAGAGTTATGAACTTGAAACAGTTCATACTGGTTGTCTATAGTCTTAGTCAATATTTGGTCGCCCTTAGCAACCATCCAAAAGGGTCTCTTGTTAGAGCGCGAGATGTTGGGGTTGTGACTAGCAGCTATGATATTGGCAGTGAGAGCTTTGCTGTATCTTACCATTGTGGATATTTTTAGTTTTTAGAAAGTAGAAGTTTAGCGAAAAGAGGAAATGGATAGAGATAGTTGAGGATGGAAATTCTATGATGAAAAAGGGTTTTATAAAAAGGCAGACGATAAAGTCGTTGAGCGAAGTATTAAGTATTGCCCAAAAGCGCTTAAAATGCGAAGAACAATGGTTATTTAGAATTGCGACTGCAGGCATGTCTTATGGAGCTTTAATAGCCAGCAGATTGCCGAGATGCTGTTTGGATTAGCCGCAATGAGATAAGCACTCGGATTAGCCGCGCTCAGATAAGCCGGAGTTTCTGGTCCAAAACCCGAGCTGAGATAAAGGATTGGTTCTTGTCCAATAGCTATTACCTAACAATACTAAGCGTTTATCTAGTAGCCTATAGCAGCGTGTCAAGCAATCAAAATTGGCCATAGCCACACACACCTGACTCTTCGCTCTTATAGAAACGCTCTAGCAACAGATCAGCCCACATCTAACAGTAAACTCGCTGCTAATATCCAGGCATGCTCTTATCTCGCACAAACAGACATTTCGAGCCAAGTCATGTCATGCTAGGCCCGCCAAAACCCTTTCGTCCTGACCCCTTTGCCATCCCCATAATTCTAGCCTGACTAACCCGAAAACACCTTGAGCCTATTCCAAAATCTTCATAATTATATACCCTGGTATAAGTCTTTCCCGGCTTTACTAAGAGGTTTATGCGTTGGCTAGACCAATATTTCCGGGAATGGTTGCTGCAACCATGCTAAATGTTATCCAATAACCCTTGAGATTTAATAATAGAGCCTTGATGAAACTGTCATACGATTAACTTATTTATTCGTAATATTAGAATAATACATTTCGTGCCACTAAATTACCTGCAAAACGCACTACGCGCTAATTAATTACCGCCATCAGGTATCAGTGCTATAATTTAAGCCCTTTCTCTTTGGATATAAGTAGGCTCAGAAAATGTAACAGCCTCAGCCCCGAGTAGATAAGCAATCCGCCAAAACTTTTGGAAACGTCTCTATCCCCTTACACTTATTAATCCCCTCCCCTCTCCGTCCCATCCCACGTGTACTCAAACTATTAAATTCGATAACTTTCTTGAATATCACCTCTTTCTAACGCCAAATTAAACCTGATATTTCAAACTCCAATCTACACTTCTAACCTTATCATCAGCTACATGATACTTCTCTTTCCATTTATATTGAATTCTGATATCTCGTCACACAAACAATCCTGTATGTAAATCATTTATCAGCCAAGGAAGCTAGCCAATTATGTCTATACTCTCACTCTAACTCCGAACCTCATTAATATATTGGCCTACTAGCTAACAATAGCTAATTGAAACCTTGCATAAAATTTATTCACACGAACCATCATTTCAAGCTATTTATTCCTACTACCCCTGATCTTACTAAAACACTCAATTCTATAATATTTCTCAAATCATAATATTTCTAATATTTATACTATACTATACTCATCCATAATACTTTTATATCTCTCAATTTCGATATTGCGTAGATTTCTTCATTAATGCTTACCATACTTTATCTTGTGAATGTTCTCTAAACTATAATAGAATACCCTAAATAAAATGTCATATTTTTATTATTTACTGAAATACAAAATTGTTTTTATAAAAAAAAAAAGATCTGATATGATCATTTTAATTATAGGGTTTCAAATTTCATCAAAATTTATAGCCATAATCTATGTTTTTTTATACTATATTTATATTCAATTTTTATTCGTAGATATAAAAAGCGTGTTAAAATAAAATACTTAAATTCCAACAAAATTACAGCTTCTTTTATTTTAAAATAAGATTGGGTAAATGAAATTTAGAAATAAAAAAGATAGTGTATAATAAACTAACAAATATAAATGCAATTTCTTAATTAGTGCGATTCTATTATTGTGAAAAACCAAGGAAACAATATACTATTCAAATTTTCTATTGCTTAGTCAATTATATTACTTTACAGACTGTTTTTGTCCTTCATCAATATTAACACTTTCTTACCACCTTAACCCTTTCAGGGGGCGGTTGGTAATTTTTGTCCATTTCAAGATTTTTCAGCAGACGGCGAGGTGGTTCAAAAAAAAAGCCCACTAAAATTACTTTTTATTATTAATTTTGAAAATTTATTCGCTCAAGTTTTACTTCTTTTTATATCCTGGATTTCAAAGCACATCAAATAGTTATTTAATTAGCCAGTAAAAATAATATTAAAAATCCTTTCAAGCTATTAACCCTTTCACGGGCGGTAGACCATTTTTGATCCACCAAATTTATCAAATTAGATTCATTAAAAGTAATTAATTCCCAGGCCTTTAGAGTTATTGGTATAATTTAATATTGCTGCAAATAATATATATATTTATAAATCATAAACGAATCAATAAATAGATTTTTTTTAAGGGTGTTGGACGGGAAAGGGTTGTCTAGGAAATGTAGTCTGCTTAATTCATCAATAACAGTTTAATTCCGAGGGTATAGAAAATATTGGCTATTTTATGAATAGCAGCAAAGAATAAATCCACTTTTAAAACTTGAACGAATCAGTAACTTAGTTTTTTTATGAGCGTTGTAAGGGATGGGGTTAAGCTCAAAAGCCGAAAAAATCCATAACTGGTCAAATAAAAATTAATTTTATCTGCTATCCATTGGTTTAATAATATTTAATAGCCAATAATTATCCAATTCTTATTTTTACCTGACATTTGGCTGGATTACTTTGAAGGTTCTGAAAACCCAACATCCCGTAAATAACTTTAGCTCAAACAAACAAATTGGGCAAGTATTTACATTGTTTTTTTGTATTTATAAAGTTAACCCTTTCCTGTTCAACACCCTAGGAAAAAAATTAATTTAATTATTCGTTTATAATTTATAAGTATATTATTTGCAGTTATTTTACAATAGATCAATACCTCTTAAGATAGCGAAAATAAATTATTATAATCTAACACAGTTGGATATATTTAGTAGAACAAAAATAGTCTACTACCCGTGAAAGGGTTAAAAGGTTGATGGAGGGGGGGGGGGTGATAGCGTGTTAAGTAGAATGACTTTTAAAAATTTTATTTTGGTATATTAGCCAGTGAAATTTAAAAATTGTGGCAAAAAATGGCAATTTATAACACATTTTTAATTATATTCGGAATGGAAGCTCTAAACCAAAATATTTCAAAATATGAAATTTTAGTTACTTGCTAACTGTAGAAAAATAATAATATAACTCAAAAATATCGAGTTCTATGTTAAATTTGTATTGAAACTTTCTAATATTGATTTTTATGTTTTGAAAATATAATCTCAAAAAGCACTAGCCAGCTTAAGGATATTTAAATATCCTTAAAATACTTTTAAAATAAAAGTACATATTAAAATACCGAAAAATGTGGGAAAATAAGATTATTTCCCTGTGTTTATTTCACGGGTATAAATACAGTGGTAATTTGTTCAAAATAAAAAATAGCAGTAACTATTTCCCTAAAATAGGGTAATTCAGATATATTTCAACATAATCATACACACAAAAATCAAAAAAAAAAAACTTGGATACAGATTCACACAATTAAATATTAATATATTATGAGAGTAAAGCGATTGGTTAATGCTATCAAGATTTTCGTTATAACGTATTCATAGCTTTAAAATTTCGGTTAAAAATGAAAAATTAATATTTTTAAGATTTTCCTGTCTCAACCACATATAATTGGAAGTGTAGAAACAACCAAAGATTTCTCTTTACTAACTGACTCTAAATTTTCGTTTCGCCTAAATTTTCAGAAAATCACTTTTTATAATTTAACCAATGGTTATAATAATGACTCAAAACTAAAATTGACAGTTTAATGAAACAAACTAGTTAAAGCCTTAATGAAATTAAATTTTTAATACACATTACAACAAAATTCGTGATACAAAACTTGGCATGAAACCAGAAAAATATAAATACAGCCATAAAAAGACAAAGAAAACTAATCAAATAATAAGAGATGTCGAAGAAAACTAGGGAAAACGCAAAAAATGCTAATTTAGCATTTAATTGAAGAACTTGACTTTTTTTGTTAGCTTAATATTAATAAAATTAACACTTTTTATAATCAAATAAATCTTATATGTAAAATTTTAAACCTTTATTGCTTTAATAAATCTAAATCTAAACCATAAATATACCGAATATCAAAATTAAAACCTATCATCAGATGCTCAAAAATACCGAAAATTTTGACCACAGTAACTGAATATTTTAGATATATTCGATAAGAAAAATATCATAATGTATAAAAAAGAAAAAATAATCTCTCATGTAGGTATTTTCTATAAAAATAATATTTAAGACAGCGTATATCACAAACGCTTAGCATTTTACCAAATATAATTTGAATACTAGAAATCAAATTACATTGATATAATAGTAGTATAATTTTTTTAGATACGCCAATTAATCGCGACCAATAAAGTCAAAAAACGATATGGTTATTAGAATAATTATATAAAAATATAGCGTTTAAATTATTCTAAATAAAAGGAACAGGATCTAAAGCGATAATAATATTTTATTTACTAATTGCACAAAAATTCACATCGCTATACTCGAATCTTGAAATAAAATCTGAAAATTTCGAAAAAGATTCGTACTTTAAAAAAATATAATTTATTTCTTGACTGATACAAATTTCGAGTGAGAAAATTAAATGAATCTATGCACAAATATAAATGATTTAAATGTATTGATGTTTTATATTTTATATTTTACTCTCTGTTAACAAATAAAATTTTATTTTCAGATGATAAATTACCAAAAACGAAATATAAATTAATCTTGACTTTTTTTAAAAAACTTTTATCCAAAAATAATTTTTTGCTTGAATTTAATTAATAAGATTCTAATCATAATTCATAATTTTAATAATATAAATATTTAAATTATTTTATGTTACTTTTGTAAATTTTTTTTTTAGCCTAAATTATACCAAAATTTGGATTAATTTCTATTTGAAATGTAAAAATTATTATTATTATTATCATTATTATTATTATATCTATTTATTTCTTTATTATTTTTTAACGCTATATTTATTAAAGATAATATAATAGTATATAAGATATTAATAAAAGCGATTTATAAAATAGTAAAATTTTTTATCAACTAAATCCCGTTCACTGCTCTAGAATTTTCAAACTAACTTGACATTTATTGAATAGGCAAAAAAAATTATACTGAATTTTTAATATTTCAAAAAGAAGGGTTATACTTCGCTATAGATTAAAATTCACTGTGCTACAAATGATTTTATTGAATAGTTTTAGTTTAAATCAGATTAAATCTATAAAAATATTTTCTAAAACTACTTTTGGTGCGATAATAGTCATATTAATTTTTTTTCTTTTTCATTTTTATCAGATTAAATTAAAAAAGAATAAAAAAAATTTAATTCTAGATATGTACATCTTATATATAATATTAGAAGTTTCAACTATACCACCCTAATCGTTTGGCTCTTTTGGAAGTCTTTTCATTTATACCGTTTATATTTAGAATCATTTTATTTTATTTGATTTAATATTAAAAAAGAGGGTAAAATTTAATTTAAAAGTCTTATATAATTATGATTGTGATAAATTTATTATCATTAAATAACAATAAAAAGATTGAGATTCTTTAGTAAAGTTAAACTGGTTTATTTAGCCTTATATAAAATTTAATACGTAATTTTTTCCTGATTTTTCTTTTTAGTTTATTGGAGTTTTTTATAATTCTCTGGTTTGATGTATAGTATTGAGGCACGGATTTTGTTATAGTTAGTATTATAAATGTAATTTCATTGATATATGTTAAACTGCCAATTTTAAATGAAATCATTATTTACTCATTATTTCCAATTAATTAGTTCGCTTTATTTAAACTTAAATATTTTGTTATAATTATTTTTGATCATATAATTTATATTAAATATGCGATTAATAGAAAATATCATAGAAATAAAATATTTAAATCTTTCTGAGGTCAAAAAAATTTAATTTATAGATCATAATTAGAAAAGCTAGAAATAATTTTTAGTTTTTGTATGTATTAAAGTAAATAGCCAATAAATTATTATCGAATTATTAATTTATCATTTTTTTATTTTTTAGGATAATTTTTGATGCTCAAAAAAAGAAAATCGCCACTGAAGCGATTATTAAGATTACAATATTATTTTACTGGCATGTTTTAAAATTTCAAATATATTTAACCATAATTTATATAAATTTAAATTCATTAAAAATATGATTATAATATAATATCCAAATAAAAATTTTTATCAAAGCCATAAAATACTTTACTAAAGTTTAATGTAAATTTATAGCTGGATAAAAGATAGTTAATAACAATAATATTATTATTATGTACCATTATTATGCATTAAAGATGAATCTGATGGGTCTAGTTCAACAAGGTTATGCGAATTCGAAGCTAATACAATTTTTTTTACCGGTATACCACGTATCAATTATGAATTTCCATAGTCAGTACTAGACTAATAACATTTATAGAAAATGATATTATCACTTTCAAAGAAATACTTATTGAGATAATAATCATATCAAGTGAATTTCGGTTACTTTATCAATAAAAAATCCACATACTGTAATCAATTTATTTTTGGTACTATTGACACGATGATACTTAAAATTCGACTGATGTATCCATATTAATAACAATCTACCAAATTTAGAACAAGAAAAAAAATTTAATCTTTGGAATTTTGTGAATTTTTTCTTGCAAATTTATTATAAAGTTTTCTCATAACATAATTAATACTTTAAATAACTGGTTGATTCATCGATGAATTGGTATGATGATGTATAAAATGAAATTTAAAGGCTCACTAATAGTAAAAAATTTAGCTCTTAGGGCTCATAATAATTATATTAATATGAAATATGGATTTTACCGACAAAATAACGTTATTTGAATCAGAAAACTATATTTTAAACCACTGTTATGCTCAGATGGTGCAGCGCAACAAAAAGAAACTTTAGTTACGCTTAACAGTAAAAATAACTACTCTATAAACACCAAACATAATTTTAGAAGCTGAAGAGAAAAAAAAAAAGAAAAAAAAGAACTCAATTTAATTTTTCTGGATCAATTGCAAATGGAATGTGAAATATTATCTGAAGATTATTGTATTAAAAATACAATTCGCAAAAGCTATAGTTTAAATCTGCAGTAGTCTCGATCTCGATATCAAAAAAATTAAAACAATAAAAAATCAAAACACATCTGGGTATTTTTCAAATATGTTTTCATAACAACGAAGGATAAATGATTAGATTGAAAACTAGAACTAATGAAAATAATTTTTCACTTGAATAATCAAGGTCTCAAATTAGAAAATCTACAAAGCGACGGGAAAATTTTTTTTAGTAAATTATGTAAGTATAAATCGAGTTCATACAGGTCCTAACGACAATTACTGCCGAAAGCTAACAAAATTTGATATAATCGAATTTCAGAATTTCAGTAAGAAAATATTAATTAAATAAGAATAATTCAAGTATTACGCTATGCAAGAATACAAGGGGTAAAGTTTTTTATATAGTTAAATGTCCTATTTTTGATTGTGAGTGTCAAAAGAAATATAATCAAATATTACTGATAAAATACCTTTAAATCCTAGAAAGCATATCTACTAATAAAATAAAGATAAAAAAAATTATGGATTCAGTTCAGTATATTATTAAACTCGGAGTTATCATCAAATCACGTTTTAAAATTCTCAATTTTCCCAAAAAAAAATAAGCTAAATCTGCATAAAATAAAACAAACTTATATATTCAGTTTAAATATTAAAAAGAAACTTTATTTTCTTATTGAGAAATTTAGGACTATATCTGTTGCACTGATATTCGAAAGAATAATAAAATGGCACTGAATAGAGAGAAAAATGATATATATAACGATTTTAGAACTTAAAAAATCAGTTCCAAAAATTCAACAGCTGCGGAAAAAAGTTTTTTGTTCAATGAAATGAAACTCAAGTTCGTCCTGAATTCTCTTGAGTAGAAAATCTATGGATGGTTCAGCTACAAGTAGTTGAATTTTAATTGTGTCGTATTTCAATTCAGATATCTGATATGAATATATCAAGGGATCTCAACGAAATATCTATGAGTTTTTAGCGATAAATTAGTTGTAAAGATCCACTCTGTTATTTATTATTATTTTTGTCTCGGAGATTAAATAAAAAAAAAATAGAAGGGATATTATGAAACTTTTAATATATTTTTCATTCTTTCTTGCAAAAAAAAAAAAAAAAATTCTGATAATTTTGCAAAATAGTATGATAAAACTCTGTAAAAATAATTAAAAGTTATGAAATAAATAAAAAATAAATTATATAAAAACTCATATCACCACACTAGAGAATCTAAACACACTGAGAATCGGTATAAATAGGCTAGTGAATCACTTTTAGTTTTTAGAATAAGTGTTCTGGACACGCAGATGCCGTTCAAAAATTTGGCTGTTTCAAGCTCAAAATTTTGATCGGCTGTTACAGCTTGAAGCTGGATCAAAGATTGTTTAACCCCACCTCCTCAAAGAGTTTTCGAATTAGCCCTAACCGGATTTCGTTGAAATTAGAATGTAAAAAATTTTCTTCAGAACTGATCGGCATCGGTACGAACCGGCCGATCGTCGATGATCGATGATTTAGCGACCGGCTGCAGCTCAGAAGTATGCGTTCGACAGTCTCATGTACACACATGTTGCAGCAAGGGAAAATTTTTTGTCGACGATTTTCATGTTTGACAGGCTCTATGCAGTCTGGAACATGCTCATATGTATTTTTTATATGCCCGGAAGGCCCAGATTCAAGTTCAGATACATCGATTAAAGACCTGATCAGTTAAATTTTTTGCTTTTTTTACATTCCACAGCCCTCAGATCAACTGTCGTGACGAAATTCTGATAGTTTGAGCCTTGAGTGCAGTATTTTTCGAACCACCTGATCTCACTGTCACCCAGGAGGCAATCCTGGAATTTATCTGTTCCTTTATGAGGTCAGCGATCCATTTATTGATGCTGTTCATTTTTGGTATGAACGATTACTGGCTATTTTAGTGCGTATAACACTAATTTTATTCTCAATTTGTTTCTGATGCGCTCCATGACCGCTAATTTCCAAAAATTGGCAAACAGTTGGATTGGATATTCGATTTCTGAATGTATGGAGTTGAACTTGTATTCTCTCAATAAAAAAGTCTTTACACCGTATCATTCTATTTTCATTAGCTCCGAATTGATAAAATTTATTTTGATGACTGCTAGCACATCAAATCGCTTCAGGAAGCTATAGGAGTCGTATACAGCTTTCTGGTACTTATCATGACTGTTATTGATCGTCCCAGATGTTTCACAGTTTCTATTCATAACTTATCCATAGTAAGTTTAATGATCGGTGGAGTTCACTTTTTGAACCAGCACGCCCAGCTTCATCCTGTTGTTGGAAAATCGGCATTTTTATAATGTGATAGCAAAAAAATCGAGATTTACGCGATAAAATTTGGTGACACATTTTCAGAAGAATTAGAAATATTCCGAAAAGCAATAAGGAAATATCTAATATTTAATATCTAACATCAATCAAAACATGATTATAGATTGCTTATTTACTTTAATACAAAATCCTATAGATTCCTACTATAGATTATATGCACAGGTTGAGCGGATTATATCTAATAAATTATATGAGAAAATCAGTATAGTGATTATATCATAAAAAATTGGATTTTTTTCAAACACAGCAAACTATTAAACGACAAGTTATTACTCGTAATCTATAAAACCTAGTAAAATAGTAAAAAATGCCCTAATATAATCATGTAACACATGTAAATCCCAATTTTACTATCACAATCAGTACCTAATTTAGGTGAATATTCAAAATTTTCACAATGCACGCATAGATATTATTATACTAATACAAAAATTACCGCCTGTCACATAATTTCAAAATTTTACTATAGATAGCAATTTCTTAGTCTATTATCTATCAGTAGAATATGTTATAAGAGATTATTTATTATGAAATGTTCCTATTGAACTAAAAATAAAAGGTATTTAACGTTATAGGGTACCTGCAAATTCTTATGTCGATTTCAGTAACAATTCCATCTTTGTATTATTCATAATAAGTTTCTGAGGAGCATGAAAAAATTTAAACTATAATACAGGAAATAATATTGAACTAGAAGTCAACTAGAAATTTAAAAGCCACAATTTTAGCCTCAAAAAAATTTTTTTCCCTTGAATTAGGCTTAGAATAAAAAATATCTTATGCATCAATTAATATGATATAGAAATCAGCTATAACTACTTTTTTTATGTGTCTTCGATTATAACTCGGAAAATTAATATACTAATTTTATTAAATCCATAAATGATAATAACTTATAATTTTTTGTGAGAGAATAATATGACTCTAATAAAATATTACTATAATCTTGGGCGTGATTGAAAAATATTGAGATATTGCTTAATTAATTAATATAAAAATATTATAACAGTTGAGTATATGTGGAAAAATGATCCCAACTTTCATCCAGAGAATTGATGACTCAAGGACTGTTACGACAGAAAAACAGTTAAATTTGGTACTATTTTCGCAAAAACAGATGAGAAGTTATATAAAAGTTTAATAAAACATACAATAAAAACTTATGTCAGGGTAAAATTCTGTATAAAATTGAATTTATATATATATGTAAGAATTTATATAAAAATAGGACACGTATTGAATGCACTCTAATATCAGATGTATATGAATGAGACAAATTTATAGAAAATTAAGCGGTGTCAACCTGAAATAGCAGCTGGAAGAATAGACAAAAATATAAACTACAACAGTGTCATGATAATCAGAGACCACAGTAATACACACCCAAAATCTAGATATATATGTGGAACCATAAAATTATCTTAATATTCAGATATTAATGCGGATAAAATTGGAAACTATTTTCTCTATAGGTCGCTTTCATTTTTTGATTCATGTAGTCAAAGTAAAAATAATCGTTTTACTTTTGCGTTTATATTTTACTATTAATTAACCAATAAAAATGGTCTTAGCAATTACAGATACATAGATCTGACTATTTTTATTCAAAGAGGAATATTCATATCAGAATATTAACAAGAAATCATTTTTTACTAACATTTATAAATGATTTAATTTTTATTTTGGCTATACAATGAGGCTCAATTTAACTAACAGTATAAAAAGGAGTTTACTTATATCTACTCTATTTCTAAAATTAATGCATAAGAAAAAGAAAAATAAAAAATAGTTTTATAATACTTATTTCATAGCTTCTAAAATTTCATACGAGTTAGAAACCAGTAGCTAATAATATACATATAAGGATGTATAAATAGCTGAAATTGCACTTTTGTTTTTAGGAATTATTTGGGTTTTTTACTGAAATAACTAAAATTTCCATTAAGCAAAAAAGCGCTCTTTCTATTAACCTTTAAAAATTTTTATACTATAAACTATTTACAGAATTTTGAATTAAAATAAGAAAACCAGTTCTCGATTTTGACTCACATACCTTGGACTCGTCGAGTGATGTAAATTATACTATTTTCCTACTCTATGATGAATTATTAAAATTATAAAACTAGCGGGTTCATTAAATGACCAATAATTCAACCCAGAATCAATAGCTTGTTTTACGAGTGATAAATATTTATAAAAGTTGAACATCAAGAATAAATATAAAAATAATAAGAAAAAATTTAAATTCAAATGCTATAATTATTTCTTTAGACTTTTTAACTTTCTAAATTTATTAATTGAATTAATATCACATAGTATTACATTTCAATGCTAACTAAATTGCATCAAAGATGGCTACATGCATAATATATATATAATATTCTTTTAATTTTACATAAATTATCAAGCTAGGAGTATATTGTTTAGTAAAAATAATACTAATTAAATTATTATATAATTGATTTTTTTTTACGGATTAAATCTAATGTTATATTTTATCACATGAAGATTTTATCTAATTAAATAATTTATATTCATAATCTAGCGACTTATAAGCAGATGATTAATTTATATAATATACAATATATATCATAAAAATTCCTGTAAACAGGTGCTCAAAAAAAAATAAAGGGCTCGTCTGGAAAGATCAAAACGTCAAAATAAATTAGATAGCAATATTATGTGTGAAATTAATATCTTAGGAATATTTTTGTGAGATAAATTCAATAAAGAATAATTATTTTTATGTATTCGAAGCTACAAATTTTATTATTCATTTATTCATTTAGTTATATAGTTATGACTAATATAAAGTATATTTTCAGTCGTAATATGTTTGTATAAATATAGATTGCAGAAATTAAATTTTTGTTAAGTATAAAAGATTTGATTTAGGCGAAGATGTGCAGTGGGTTAAGAAGTTTATGGCTCCAATAGATTTTTTAACTTATTTGAATGTGTTCGATATTTTTTATATGGCTTTCAGTCTCTTTTCATAGATAATACTCAATTAAAAATCTATTAAATACTTTTCAGCTGCATTAAATATTATTTTTAAATATCGAAGTAGCATATTGCTTGTAATAGATACTATCTATATGTCGGAGAATTCCTTATTTTCCACCTCGCTTTTCTTTATAATAAGTTTAGGCTAAGGATTTACTTTGATTTCTTAATGAGAAAAATAAAAAAAACAATAATATATATGCTACAATAATATAAAAAATATTTTTTGGATGCTATTTTTTATTCCTTGATTCTTGTCCTCTTTATATAGAGGTTTTGCTAAGGTATTTAAAGAATTACTAGTATAATAAAAACTAGTATATGTAGAACTAATATAGTATAAAATTAATAAAAGAAATAAAACTTAGCAGAAGCAAACACCTCAGCATAAAAAAATCACAAAGAATAAAATTTCTTTGTATAAAACAACTGCCTAGATATATGTTTAGATAAGTTTGTATAAATAAGATATCTTTCAAATTTTGTTTACTAAAACTTATGTCTTTGTGTTTTCATAATTTGTCGATCCTTCTTTGTCGTCTGATTTATCTACGACATATATTTCAAAATGCACATTTGGGTGATTATTTCGAGGAGCAGATGTTTTCATATTAGGTTTTTATTACTCAAAAGTTTTGTATTTACTTTAGATTTGATTAAAATTATAATTTCATCAATTATGTGATGAAAACAATAGCTTTACTCACTCATTACAAGCAAATGGAAGACCCTTAACGAAGAAAACACATTGTTGCTGCTCAAAATTATTGCACACAATATTTTATAGAAATAAATATTATTGGCAGGGTTAATAAGAATTTTGATTTTCCTATTTACTCATTTTATCATGCAAGTATTATTTGCTAAAAAAAATACTATATGCATTTATTGGAGATTAATTAAATATAAAATTTTTACTATGTAACTAAACCTAAAAACTCCCTCTTTGTAAAGAATCCCACATTATACACCAAACAAAACTTATAATCACATTAAATTATATTGTAAAGCATAATTTCAAATAAGCTATGCTGCTTTTTAGGGCCTTTCTCGCCCGAATGCAGACAATTATTACCAAATTCTATTTGCCAAAGCAAAAAGTTAAAAAGAAATCTTAGCGGTAAATATAACAATAAATTAGCAAAGCTAATTTTACAGTACAATACACTGTTTTAAAGTATGCCGCTTTTTAAGTCTTATCTTGCACAAATGCAGTCTTTTAGGAAATTATATTAGGTAAAAAAAATGATAGCATAATGGTATAATTTCATATACTTGATTAGAATAAGATTTTTCCTATTTTAAATATTCATTATTGTTTATTTAGTTTTAAATTTTTATCAATAAAAACCTTATAGCTTAATAACAAATAAATTCCATAATATTATGCTTAGCTTCATTGTTTTCTTTTGGTATTGGTGCTTTTTTTTACTTCATAAATAATGAGAAAATATTTAATTAATTTTTGTAGTATTAAATATGTATATTTTATTTATTTCAAGACGTGTAATTTTCCTGGAAATTGACTCAATAAGAGCAAACGAAATTGAACCTAAATAATCCCAAATAAAAATATTAGCGATTAACTTGGTATGATAAGTATAAGTTTAATTTAACTTTAATAAGGAGCAGTATTAGTCGAAAAACGCTTAAGAATCTTTTTAAAAAATTATGCTAACTATTAAATTAGCTTATTTTTGCGAGAAATTCTATATCGATGGGGTTTTTTCTATAAATAATTGGTTTACGTAAATGTTTTTTTAGAGTTAAATATATCCCATGATATTTTGAGGCAAAAAAAAAATTCGTGAAAATAATCACTGGATAAAATATATAGCCCTTGCAAAGTGAAAATATGGTTCTATTTCACTTTTATTATGTATTTTCAATAATGCACTCTTGATAAAATATTAATTACTTTTTGACATTGAATGTTAATTTTTGTATCTCTGCGAGATATTTTCAATTATAAAAATTTGCGCCCAAGATTCTACCAAAATAGTGTCACTTCTAGTTAAAATTTAGAGTATTAAAGATCTATAGTATACCAAATTAGTCTGTTGTTAAACAACGCTTATTAATAGTTCCTTAGAAGAACTAGGAAATAAAAGTGAACCTTTTAACATAATTGTGAACTAAAGATAATTATGAGAATGTGCTTAAACTAGAGTTTTTTTATCACGGTTTTTTTGTTAGTCTATACCTAGTTAAGGCTGGTCAAGATTCTGGTATACTTTTTTTCTGCACATTTCAACGTTGCATTAATCAGTTGATGATATTTAAACCTTTCCATTCCAACAATCTTTTTAAAAAAAATCAATATTGTTATTCGTTTATTATTTAAGCGCAAGTTTATTATTTATTGTTAATTTATAGTATACCAGTAACTCTTAAGGGCTCGGAATTAAATTATTTTAATTGAACACTATTGGTTATATCTAGTGGGTCAAAAACAGTCTACCGCTCGAGAAAGGTTTAATTAAAGCTAATATATTTTAACCAATAGTATTATGTATTATTTTCGTGAGCAAGAGGACTAAAATTTTTCTTTATGCAAAATTTTTTTAATGGGAAAGAAATAAACCTGTTATAATTTTTAAATATTGATAAACTTTCCAAGTAATAATATTAATCATTAGGCAATAACAAATTTAATTTTTTTATATTATATTTTCACTATAAAAATCAAAAAAATGATATCCTATAAAATTTAATAATTGTGGTAGTATCTAATCTAATTTATAGTAAATTCGGGTTATAAACTAAGTACTAATCAATAATACTTTAATAAGATATTCTAGACCCTAAAAAGAATTTCTTGCTGTGTTGAGTATTTATTCTGAAGAAATAAAGCTGTATGAAGTTTAAATTCTCAGTATATTTTATAAGATCAATCTATATTGATACTAAACGTTAACGAGAAGAGAGACGAAGGTTTTAAGAAGCTTGGTCTAAAATATTTATATATCCTAGTTTCCCGCAAAGAAGATAAATTATATAGTATAACCAATAGAGTTAAGTATCAGATATAGCATACATTATTGGTTATTTAAAATCAAAAGTGTAATAACATATTTCATACTTTTCATGATATTAATAATTATCTGGTGCACTAGTAATAAATATAATTTTATAAAATATAGAATAATAATAATTTTTGGGTCACAGTTTACGCTAGAAATAAGAACTAATAATATTTATGTTTTTATATGGGCGATTGTTTCTAGGGGCAGAACTTTTCTTACTAAAATTTTTGCTGTCATCATCTTTAGCTTTATTTTTTAATACTTTTTTAGATGTCATCGTCAAATGAATTAGATTATAATGCTAATAGTTTTACCTAATCCAAATAAGCAAATAGAATTTCCACTTTCCCTAAAAATATCCCTTATATGGACTCTTTTGAGGAGCGCAGCATTTTCTAGCGAGTTTTCCCAACATATCAAATTTTATTTGGGGTTCAAGTTCAATTAGATTATGTTATCAACTAGGCACAATAGTTTATCCAATGGATTCACATAAATAAATTTAACAAATAAAATTCCAAAGGAAAAAAATTTCCTATAACATTATGATTCTCCCATTATATGCTAGATACAGTTCTCCTCAGAGTCTACATTATTTGCTTTTACTTTTGGTACAAATAGAAAGATTTGCTTGGTGCTAAATTCTAGTAAACCTTTAAATTTATTGGTGATGTAATTACATAATCATTGATTAATTTCAGTTGACTAATTTGAAAATCTAAAAATAGTCTACCGCTCATCATATGGATAAGTAAGTTAGAGAATGAAGACACTTTTCTTTTGTAACTGAAAATTCGTTATAATTAGCATATTTACAATAGTTCAAAATTCTTTACAAAATAAAAACGTAAAAAAAGAATAAACTAGCATTTTTTAAAAAATAATTCGCCAAATAATAAATATTTATATTATTATAAAAATTTTAGGGTAAAAATTAAGACGATTTTTCAATTTTTAAATCAGGAGTTTTTATAATCCCAATTGTTAGAAAGTTATTGCGATTGAACTAATTTCGCTTACAATTAATTTATTTATAAGGGCTTCAATAAATTCAATAAATATTAAAATATTATAGAATCGTTTAAAGTTCATAGTATATTTTTCACACATAAAAAAGAAAATGATTTTAATATTGATTTTTGACTAGCAGAATATTTTTGATTTAACCCTTTCCTGTCTAACACTCTTTAAAAAAATAGATTTTATAATTCGTTCATGATTTATAAGCAAGTTTATTATTTGCTGTTATTTTATAGTATACCAATATTTCTTAAGTCCTCGGAAATAAACTATAACAATTGAATATAGTTGGCTATAATTGGCAGATTAAAAATAGTCTACGGCCCGTAAAAGGGTTAATACATAAGAAAACATACTAAAAAAAAAGATATAATTACAGGTCTATCTAATAGCCGAATTTCTCATGTCTATTAGAACCTAGAAGTTTATTCTTAACCCTTTTACGGGCTTAGAATATTTTTAACTCGCAAATTATAGCCAATTATTTTCAATTGTTATAGTTTATTTCCGAGGACTTAAGAAATATTGGTATACTATAAAATAACAGCAAATAATAAACTTGCTTATAAATCATGAACGAATCATCAATTTAATTTTTATAAGAGTGTTTGATCGGAAAGGGTTAAAGAACCTTTAAGTGGATTAAAAAACGGAAAATTTTAAAGTGGCTTAGTGTGAGAGGGAAAAATATAAGTATAATATTTTCTAGTGCAATAAAAATTGATTGAGAAATTTAATAATTTGTAATAATAAATATGACTAATTATAAATATAACTGATTTGAAAATACTATAAAATTATTCTCAGAAAGAGAATAAGTTATTAGGCCGAGTTTAATATACTCATAATACTAGCCAGTCTAGAATGTTTCGATTTATATAATTTAAAAAAATTATTAAAAAATGAGCTAGTGAACATTTCCGATTCTTTTATAGCTGGTAAAGTATATGGAAGGTTCTCAGTAGATGAGGGCATTTATTTCCTTTGAAATTTTATTTGTAGTTTAATATGACAATATTACTGGTCGCGAGAGTAATTCCAATTGAAGTTATTCTCCAAAGCGATTTCTAAACCAGAGTTAAGCCAATTAGTACTTGAAGCAATGCCTGGGTGGATCTTTCGGTTGGTAGATTGATCCCATTTCCCTTTAGGTACGCAGCCGGTAGACCGGCAGAGGAATTTATTAGTATTAGAATATTAGTTTTTTTATGCCTTGCACTGAATTTCTATTTTCTTAGTTTATTTACCGCGTATTTTCTATTATTGTTATCGTACCAATAAAATTCCGTGATTAAAAAAAAAAAAAAGCCAATTAGTGGGAAATTTTTATTAGAAAAAGCCATGCGTCTGAGAATACTCTTGTGTATCCAAAGAATAATTTTCGAGTTGATGCTATAGATGGCTAGTAATTTGAGAGGCTCTTACAAAGAACAGAGCCTTAATTCAGATTAATACTGATAGACAAATGATGATTAGCCGTTAATATTTCTGGATAGATCAAAAGAAATTTGGATTTTAAATTTTTATTCCAGTTATTTATTTTTTATTAACCCTTTCCCGTCTAAAACTTTTAAAAAAATAGAATTTATTGATTCGTTTATGATCAAAAATGTAATTTGCTATTTGCTATTATTCAACAACAAACCAATAATTCTTAAATCCTCGGAATTAATGTGCTTTAATTGAATGCTGTTGGCTATATCTAGATGGCCAAAAATAGTCTATCGCCCGGGAAAGGGGTAAGTATTAGAAAAATATAAAACTTTATCCACTGAAATTCCATAACCAGTTAAGCATTCTGTTAGTTCAGATTGAACCAATTTTAGATAATACCATCAAACTAAAATTCTAATAAGAATATGGGAATTCCATCTGAGTAGCAGAACACTTGCAATTAAATTTTATTTGGAGTGTAAATTCGATTAGAATTCATATTAGGTTATTGGACATTTTATCCAATAATCAGACCTAATATATTTTAACAAATAAAATTCCGAGGAAGAATAATTCCTCATATTCTAAGAATCTATATTATCTAAGATGTATAAAGCTATCGAATAGGTTTTATTAAAGGTCAAAAAAGAGCGTACAATTCAAGAAATATTTAACACGTTCAAAGACAGTAAGGCGTTTTTTATCTACCAAATAAAGCCAACTCTGGTCAATAAAAGTGTTATATATCCGTAGCTATTACATTTATTTATTTATTATAATGGGATATATTATGGGAACGGAACTTTTTTTCTTGAAAATTCTATTTGCTTACGTGAATTAGGTAAATCCATTAATTTAATCAGATAATTCATTTGATGATTCTTACTAAAAATGTATAAAAATTAAAACTACTGATGATGTGAACAAATATTTTAGTCAGTTTTACTTTTGAAAATAATATCCCAAATTATTAAAAAGAAATAAGTCTGCATGCAAGAATCGAAAGATATAAAAAATAATATGTTTATTGATAATTGGACAGGGGTGAAATAAAACAACAGATATTTTTAGCATAATATATTATATTATACAAATTAGACATTGATACAGACTTAATAGCCAATATCAGAATATGTTTTTAGATTAGCTATCTAACCTAAAGAGCTATTGACAAGTAGCATAGAAAGCTTTATATCAGTTCACTATAAGAAGATAGCATTTTGTAATATAATTTAGTATTTGATAATCATGGAAATTGTGATAATCAAAATACTTTTACATTAGAAATCGAAGCTGATGAATGGTGAGTTATTTAAAGGTTCGAGAATATAAAAATAGAAATTTGGGTACAAAAAAAATTAGGTTATGGATATTAATAAGTAAGCTATAATCGAACAAATATACTAATGAAAAATAAGGCTAAATAAAACGAGTAAGCGGTAGATAAGACTAGTAATTGACAGAATAAAAATATTCTTTGATAGTGAAAAATGATTATGTTGATTAGAATTAGAATGGAGACCATAAGGTATTCGGATTAAATGTTTCAACAATTCCAATATATAAAGAGATAAATTATCCGAGACAGTTATTGATCAAAATCTTATGAACAGGAAATTCATTTCAATAAATAAATCCATACACTTAATCATAAACATTATAGTTTATTAAGAAATCGACTTAATCAATTGCATTCATTATAGGAAGTTGCCTAATAATGACAAAATTAAACATATTGTTTTTAGCTATCAGTTCAGTAGCAGCATTGACAAGCAATCTTAATACAACGGCAGTATATAAGCCATTATACAAAAATGGAAAAAACACAGTTGTTAGAAAAATTGAAGTTGACCTGCCATCGTACGAAAGTGTGCATGAAGAAGCTAAGGCATCAAAATTAGTTTACGAACCAAATACTATTTCAACTACCGGATGGAGTGCAGGAAACCTTGAGTTTCTATCAACTAAAAAGTTTGATGGCAACGAAATTATATGTAGAAACTGCGCTGCCAATAGAAATGAAGAACTGGAAGTCAGCGATATTCCTGGATTTGGAAAATGCATTGGAGGATTCTGCGAATACCAAAGCACAAACTGCTACTACAACATCCAGCAAAAGTATTGGTGGAAATGTAAACCTGACGAAATTAACAACAAAAATAAAATCGTAAAGAAAAATAACGATAATTGCGAAACCTGGAAATCGATTGTCCCATTCACAGTAGTCTCAAATGGATCAAAGAAGTACGACTTGAGCAAACCAATAACTTTCCCATGCAACAAGGATGGATTCGATATGGACCTTGACATCGAAACAACGGACGATTTGTACTTGATGCTGTCAGACAAAAAAGTGTACAGCCCCACCGACAAAGTCGTTGAAATATCTTTCAACTTCAAGGACAAGATTTACAAAATCACCGAAAGAGTCGTTGGCTCAGCCTCCGGTGGCAGCCAATCTTCAGGCGGCTCAAGAGCATTCAACGGTAGAATCAGAATCTCGTACACTGGATCCGATCTCAACATCTATATTAACAACGAAGGCGAGCCGTTCTACAAAATCGCAAACAAAACATTCAAGGCATTGTACTTTGCACCAAACTCAGGCAAAGTCGATGTGACTTTTGGATATATGTTTTGCTATGGACAAGCAGAATGTGATGCATCTACTGCACCCGCAACAATTGAACCAACTTCCGCTCTACCAACTCTCACATCATCAGCCCAATCAGTATTCACATCATCAGTTCAACCAGTTCTTACATCATCAGCCCAACCAGCTTCAGTGACTTCGTCATCCGCAGCTGCATCTTCTATTCAACAGATTGAACAGTGCGATACCACGAAATCGATCGTCCCATTCACTGTTGTCTCAAACGGATACAGAAAGTACGACTTGAGCAAGCCAATAACTTTCCCATGCAACAAGGATGGATTCGATATGGACCTTGACATCGAAACAACGGACGATTTGTACTTGATGCT
>LSSN01000029.1:0-19259 GCA_001970855.1 Smittium culicis
GAAAAATTATTTTTTTAATATTTTTTTAACTTTTTAAATATTTTTTTATTATTTTTTGTATACTTTTAAATTATGTTTAATAAACTCTCTCTCGATAAAAAAAATTTAATAAATTTCTTTTATTGACGATTTTTTTAGCACAATTTTTTCTAGAGAACAAATTAGCATAAATATGTTTTAATTAGATATAAATTTAAACTTGTTATTCGCGAGAATAATTTTAAAATAAATTTCACACTAAATATAAATTATTATTATTATTAAGTGGGTTTTAACTATATTTTTTGGCATATATGTAGAGAATTATAAATAAATTAGAAAATATAATTGTATTATAAAATAGAAAATTGGCAAAAAAAATTAAAAATAAAATTTTTTGAATGGGTATTTAATTTTATTGAACTCTCCGTTAAATTTTAATATCTCTTTTTTCAGTAATTTTTATTTATGATCAGTAAAATTACTAAAACTGATTTATTTAGCGCTAGTTGATAAAAAATCTGTAGAATTATGGCAAATGATTATGAATTTTTTATGCTTAAGCCTATTTTTTTGTTTGAATCTACTTATTTAAAAAAAACATCAATTGTTAATTCATTTAAATAAAATCAGAAAAATTCAATAATAAACTATTATTTACATTAAATTCGACTTGAATAAAAATTAACTAAAATAATTAAACATATAAAAAAAAATAAGTATTATTTTAATTTAACTGAAAATTTTTAATATCAATTCTGTTTAAGAGGATTTAATTATTTTGCACTAAACATATTAAAAATCATCAATTTTTTTTAGCTTGTTTCAATATTAGTGGCATTAGTATTCGTTCTTACCAATAATCAAACAAAATTAATTTAATATTATTTCATAGTGGGTTTAGTAAAAAAGGTTTATCTAAAAACAGAGTTAGGTATCACACAAAATTTAAGTTATTTTAGTCATTTGAAAACAATTTACAGAAAAATTTAAAATATATAAGTCAAATTTATTATTGCAAAAAAGTTTATTGAAATAAACTATCTTTGATTTAAAGCTATTCATTTTTTATAAAAAATAAAACTGTGATAAATGTTTAATTTATGAAGTAAATATACATAAATATAAAAATTTAAACCTAAAAAAAAATATACACAGCTTATACGAAATTAACTAGTCCTGAAAAAATCGGAATATATCATAAACTAGGTAAAATATAATGGGAGTAATCAAAGGAAGAGAATATAATTTTTTATAAAAAAAAGAGTTTTATTTTTTAAGTCATGGATTTTAAAGCTTTAAAGGATTATAACGTTCCAGTGAAAAAAAATTTAAATTCAAATAAAGTCTTCAAGTATTCTAATATTTGGTAGCGAATATAATTTAGGGTATTTTTGACATTACGCTTCTTAAGATGAAAAAAAGTCGATAACTAAAAAAATATAATAAAAAGTCACAAGTTAGCAAATATTTTAGTATAGTTATTTTAATTAAATTAAATTATAAATTATTTGTTTATAATTCTAATAATATTGATAATTTTCTCAAAAAATAAAATAATAATATTTTAATCCGTAAATTCAGTATTTAAATATAGATATAAATATTTATTATTTATAAAAATCCAGGTAGTTTGGTTTATTAACTAATTTTTTTTCGTAGTGATTCGAAAAGAAATAAACGTTTTATTGTGTAATAATTGACTACCTGAGATTTGAATTTGAGTAAATAATCGATCTAGAGATAAATAACAAATATAATACTCATAAAACATGCTATTTACATTTAAAAATTCTGAATGAAATATAAAATTCAGAATATATTAATTCTATCGGGAAAAGAAAACAGTTCTATCCCGATTCATGTTTAATACCCTGGTATTATAATCCATTTTAATAATTTAATAAATTTCGCCACTAGATATAATAATTTGAAAATTGAATTCGATTTTTTAGTTTTAATTTATTATATATTCTAAAAAAAATTTTCAATCAAAAATTAAACATAAAATTTAAAAGCTTTATTTTAAAACTACCAAAAAAAAATTGTTGCATTGAAGTAGCATGTTTGATTTTCTTTATAGATTTTCATACATTAAATTTGATTTTGGTTATGATATGCTTTTTATTTCGTTTAATTTGTGGTTTTGATATCCAATATTATTCCAGATTTAAAAGATATATAATTTTGATTGGGATATCGTCTATTTACAGACTTGATTTTTTCACTTTTGGTGGGTTAATTTCAAAATTAGCGAATTATTTTCAAATGAGCAAAATGTGATTGCTTATTGAATTTATTAATAGCTAAATTAAAACTAATTAGATATTTTTTCTGAATTTATTTAAATAAATCAAAAAATTGACTTTTTTTTTTTGCAAAGCTGATCCATTAGACAAAAATTAGACTGAAACATCAAAAGT
Organism: Smittium culicis; assembly: GCA_001970855.1. Taxonomy (NCBI): domain Eukaryota; kingdom Fungi; phylum Kickxellomycota; class Harpellomycetes; order Harpellales; family Legeriomycetaceae; genus Smittium; species Smittium culicis. Next base: position 2,403 of record LSSN01000029.1, read on the forward strand.
TGTCCAGCTTTCGGTACAATTTGACCTCAAAAATCATTTTAATATCCACTTAAACCATAAAGTTTTGAAAAGCATCGCTCCATCGATGCAAGTGACCAATAAATCATTGTACAGTAATTTTTTGAGCCACACCTTAATTTTTGAATAGCGCATTCCTCTGAAATTTTTTATGTACGTTATAGAAAATAATAATAGTAATTGTGGTAAAATTGAAGCACGTTTTTACCACTATTATTTCTGAATTAGATTTTGTATAAAAATAACAATCTTTAATTTAGATAACCGCTTCAGAAAATCTTTAAACAGAGAATTATTTTAATTTTTAATCCTCAAAAACAATTTATCATAACTACTATTTAAAAAAAAATTATTATCAAAGCGCTAATAATAATTTTATTTGTTTGGATGTTAGAGTTCAGAAAACTAAGATTTAATGTTTTAAAATTACATTATTGATTTTAAATGTAATTATTCAATAGTGATATACTAAAAATGAACTAATAATAGAATATAAATAATTAAATCGTATAGACCCTATTTATGAAGCATCGGTAAATCTTTATTTCAAAAGCTATAATTTATCAAACCTAATAAATTTTTTTGAGGATCATATCTTAAAATTTGGTATACTGGTATTTTAAGCCAATCAAATAATCCAGGAGAATTTAAAAATTAGTACCAAAAAAAATATATAAAAAGAATAAAAAAATTAGATAGCAATTCGATACACTAAATAGGCAGAAAATTTTAATAAAGCAAATTTATATGTAACATTTGATTGATGAAAGTTTAAATTATATGGGTCTCTTCTATATTTTAAAAATAGTAAATGAAATTTTATGTGTGTATTTATGAATAGTGTTTGCTTTATGGGTTATATGATAAGTAAAATTTTGATACAAATCCCAACTAAAAAATTATCAATTTCTAAAATAGACAGCCTAAAGATGTAGGGTTGTTTTGATTTTAAGAAATAAAATAAAGTTTCAAATCATTTATAAAAATAAATAATTTAAAAGGGATGGGGTTTCATTATAAAATTAAGAATTTTACTAGATATATATTAATTAAAATTTTTAATTATTTTATTTTCTTAAATTGAACACAAAGGTTAATAGTATGACATTAAAAGAGATATTCTAACCAAAAAATTGACCTTTTACACTCAATAAAATTCAAATTTCATTATTTTTTAATACTATAAAAAAATAAGATAATACACAATGTAAAAATTATAGATGGATATTATGACAATAAATATCTATAAATTGAGCGAGGGATAATACTAGGTGTACTTTGAAAACAATTATACAATTTTACATTTGAACATGAAAGAAAATATTGTAATGAATTATTTTTTCTGGTATATGAATTTAAGGAGGGTTGTTGTTATCCAGCAAACATAATTAAATGTTATTAAATATAATTTATTATAGACAAAATAATCCAATAGCTCAACTTACATCTTTAGGTTTATTTTTTACACTTCTTGCAGGAATTGTCCACATTTATAAAATTTTCCAAGTATTTAATTATGTATATATATTGCAAATCCATATAATAATAAAATAATTGGAGGTTGGTTAATGAGTATTTATAAAAGTATCTTAAAAAATCTCAATAGTAAATTCTATGATATTGCTTTACCAGATTTTTTTTCAGAAAAATTATCTGAAAAACCATGTTTGAATTTAAATATATGCGAGCTTAATAAACTAGGATCCATTGCAACCCAATAAAAGGATAGGGTTTTGACAAATTTTATGACTGAAATGTAAGAATAATTTTGACTTGTATGATCAGATTTTATTACTAGTGAAAATTTGGATAGGTATTTTGTATAATATCTATAAAGTGGACGGGGAAATAATTTAGGTTGAAGAATTTTAATCTTTCTATACGGCTTTTGAAATTATTTTTTATGCTGTTATGCTAAAAAAGATAAAGAATTTATTAGTTTAATCTCCTGTTCCAAGGTTTTCCGGCGATAATTGGTTCTCATTGTTGGAACGTTAGTTTTATTAACATCGTATATCCCTTTAGATAGATAATCGTGGCCAATCCAGTGGGATTTTAGCTTTTTTTCAAAGCCACTTTGGATGACAGAATTTAATGCAAGTTCACACATATCTACATTAGAGAATCTATAAACCTGTGAAGCAACAGAGTATTCTTCGATTAGAGGCTCCTTTGTATAGTGGAACTGAAGCGGATCATCAGTTGATAGGGATACATTTAAGCCTTGGTAGAAATAAGACTTTAATGGATTTCTTTCATAAGATAAGAAAAGCGCATTGTTTGAAAGAGGAGACATTGCAATTCCGATTTGCTTTAAGTAAAATAGATATTGTAGGACAGGGGCTTTTCTGAGAAGTATACCGTGAGAGATACCTTGGGAAGTTAAGTAGGCAGAAGCCAAATGGTCAATTTCGCCAGCTTCGCCAGAGTGAGGTCGAAAAACAAAAGTATTGTATCCGAGGTGTTTTCTAAATTGGTTAAGGGTGCAGATATTAGCATACATATAGTAGCAGTAGTAGCTATATGGGGGGTTGTGTTCAGTTGTCCAATTCATTGGGGTTGGTAATTCTTGGAGCTTCTTTTCAACTTTAGACTCGTCATCAACAGAGTCAAACCCTACCACGCGTTGAAGGAATGCGTGAATTTTTGGGTATTTGTTTGGATTTTTAGTGGCTTCAAATATTGGCTGGAAGATATTGTAAATGATTTCTTGGAAGTTAGATACGCTCCCGAGTGCTTTATAGTTCGAGTAAAGTCTGGGAACTTGGATAAGCCATCTGACGTTATGGGAGTAGACTTTGTTGTCAATAACCCAGTCGGCCAATTTTTGCCACTCTGAAATGGAGTTTCCATAGATAGATACTCTGTATTCGGCCATTTGATATTTACTGGCTTCCAAGTCAGCGCAAACTTCCTTGACCAGCTGGGAGAAGTATAAGCCGTTGATATCGTTGTCAGTTTTTAAGAAAATGGTTCTGAGTCTGGATTCGCCGATGGGGTTATATTTTAGGTTGAATTTATCAAATCTGTGAAAAGTATCTTTGTGGGCATGCATATCTAGGGTATCTATGCTGATTTCGTAAGCAGTGAGGTTTAGAGATTGGAACACTTCTTTTAGAGTGAGCATTTTATTATCTCTAATGATAACTTGTTTGTCAGATTCGGTTCTTATTTTGAATTTTATGAAGCGGAGTAAGTGCTTTTGATTCATGCAACTTGCTAAATGGACGTGAGTGTCAACTTTACGAACGTTATAAAAGTCACGATGAGGAACATTTTTTGATTCGAGGCGTTCTTGAAGCTCATACAATTGTAAGTACATTTGCCATCTAGCTTCAAGATATTTCAGACGCTTATAAGTCCAAGTTTTAATTGGACCATTATGAACTAGAGACATAATAAAATCATAATCTTCATAAAATTCTTTGACAGAAGGGAAACTATTTATTTTTTCAATAGAAGAGTTGAAGCCCAGATTGTGTAGTGAAAACACGCCATTTTCACCCAAGCTATATTTAATTGAGGAAGATTCCGGGATTGTAAGGTCATTTAAATCAAATTCTTTATTTTCAAATTCAGGGGTGAGAATATTTTTTTTCCAAGCGGAAGGGGGATTTTGAGGATAAATTGACCAAGAGTCAGAATTTTTAGGGTTATCGATTTCGTTTTGCAGAGATAAGTCCATATATTTTTCCCTGATTGAAATGGCTTTGTTTAACTTTTTGGCAATATCAGAAATTTCTGACGAGTCAAGAAGGAATTCTAAAGGAAAGAATAAAATTGAAATTTTAAAAAAGATATAAAATAAAGGTCAGTTGAGGGGGATCAGTGGGTGATATATGTAATGAGATGTTTACCTATTGAATTTGGGTTTAAATTCAAATCAAAATCGACAGTAATTTGTTCAGCTTCATTGATAAAAGAATCATTTAAAGAGCTTAAAGAGTTTTTGATGCTCAACTTATCTTCAGAATAAGGGATAGAGACACCAAACACATCTGGGATATGGGGATTGTTATCTAAATTTAAGGAAGGGAAATTGGATACAGTGGGATCAGAAATTATTGGAATAAAAGATTTGTCTGAGCTTGGGATGGGAGAATTTTGGATTGATGGTGTTTGGTACTTTAGAGGGACCTGGAGTACATCAAAATTCTTTTTGGATTCAGAATAAGAACTTGGAGAATGGGGACGATTATCACGAGGGTCTTTATCCATGGTTTTATGGTATAACTTGTTTGCAAAAAATATTAAATATAAAATATAAGTATATTATTAATTCAGTGAATTGGTTGTAAAATAGAGAGGACTATGTAGTATAAACTGACAACTTTATTAAGGAATAAAGAGACTAAATATAAATAATTTTCTGTATTAGATCTATTTATTAAAATATTGAACAGAATTTCTTTATTTTGGATAAATTTTTTCATTCGCATAAAATTAAATTTTTGCTTGATGTGATTAGACAATTAATAATAAACCTGAAATTTTTGGCCAATAACCACGCACCTTGACCGAAAGAATTGTTTAAAATTTGAGAAAAAAATTTAGTCACAAACATTGAATAAAACTCTCAAGTTGATATTTTATTTATTGGCCACAATTACAGCCGTTACGACATTTTCATTTATACATACATATTATTTGACGAGGCTAATATAAGCCCCTATCATATTTAGCACTCTGCTTAAAATTTTATACTGCGTTTCTATTCGAGTTTAATTGTTATTATGTATGAAAAGTTTCCAAAGTTACCAATAATAATTCATAACTCATAACATGCCTTTACTCCGTTTTTATTTCTATTCTTTACTCTTTACTTTTACTCTTTACTTTTACCCTCAAACACCGCCCTTAACTTCGATAGCTCAATATCTGCTGCAATATCTACATTATTGCCTAGATATCAGACTCTTGGAACTTTATAGTACAATTATCCAATACACCTAAAATTCTGATCAAAGCCCTTCAATCCACCTTTATTTGCATTTACATTCTCAAAATCCTATATTCTTTCATCTTGACTTTTACTTAATTCTCCGCTCTACTTTTTTCCTTTTATCATACTTTCTTTTTTTTTTTCCTCGCTATATATATTAATCACCCACCTTAAACACCGATCTCCTCTCCCTTTTTATTTTCAAACGCTTTCCAAAACTTTCTGAGTTTGTATTAAAATCGTCCTACAATGAATTCATCTCGTCTCGAGCCAAATACAGTTAGCAGGATTTATAATTCTTTATACGCTGTCGGACTACCGCTAACAATATTCTTGGTCATCCAATTGTTTATGCCCAGCAATGAACGCCTTTTCAGACTAAATGACGAGTCCTTAATGTACCCGCACACTCCTATTCAAAATATGCGCGTCTCCTCTGTTTACCTACTCTTCCTTGCCTTCTTTCCGCCTTTTTGCGTTTTCTTATCTATTTCCCTCAAATTTTCAAATATTTACGAGCTTTTCACTTGTTCTGTTGGTAATTACTTTATCGTACATTCCTATTTTAACCGTTTTATTACTCGTCCCCCCACCCTCCATATATCACTATTATCATACGCTCTTAATACCCCGGCTCCACTTTCCATTTTTCTAACCTCTTCTCATTAATCATATTTCCCCTTTTCTAATTTATACCTCTCCAAACGAATAAGCTTTTTTCTCTGGTCATTTGTACAATTTGGTCTTTACTGCTGCCATAAAAAAATTCGCCGGACGTCCTCGTCCTGATTTCCTCTCCCGTTGCATGCCTGCCTCTGTCCCCACCTCCAACACTAATATATATTTTGATCGATCAATTTGCACCCAGAATAACTCTTCGATTATATCTGAGGGATTCAAAAGCTTCCCTTCTGGCCACTCCTCTGGTAAATTTCTCTATTTTACCCTTCCTTAAAACCCCTTTACTAAATTTTACTTAACCTCCCCCCCCCCTGCTCTCCCCCTATTTTTTTCTATTTATAAAGCCTTTCATCTTTTTCTTTATACATATTTATATCCCTTCCTCATTAAATTCATTCCTACATTCTATTATAGTCATTTTTACTGGCGGAGTTTTCACTGCATTATACCTCTACCACAAACTTCCATCCTCCACCCCAAATTCTATTCTTTTTAAATACTCTGCAATGCTCATACCCATCCTCGTCTCCGCTTATGTCAGTGTCTCAAGATACGTCGACTATTGGCACCACTGGGACGATATTACTACTGGAATTCTCTTAGGCTCCACTTGTAGCTACATATCTTTCAAGTTTCTCCTAAAAGATTTGTCCTCTGTTGAATCTGATTCAAGCTCTTACTCCCCAGTCCCTCAAAACCAAATCAACGAACTTGTTATTTCGTCAAATTGCTAAATCTCCTCCCTCCATCTTCACCTATTATTATTTACCTTTTTTTTTTATTTTGCCGTTCTATTCCGTATGACTTAATTAAAATATCAATATACATTACTGTTGCTAATCTTCCCAAATATATGGCAATCCAATGATAAAATGCAAAAGTAGAAAAAAATTTCCCAAGAGAAGCTTTATTATAAAAAATATATTACAAATTGCTATATTATAAAGAAAAATATGAAACTACCACTAATATATAACAGAAAAAAATACTAAACTATCAATTATTATTTCTATAAACCTTGTAAAGAATAATGTTATATATGTACAACTATACCTTTATACCATATAAAAAATCATTATAAAATATCGTTATCTTTAAAAATGAAACAATTAGCTAAAAAAAAAACCCACCATAACACCCTGTGTATCCTTTTTCTCTTATATATTCAATGATTTAAATATATATTATCCTATTTGTATAAATTACCCTTTTATATAAATTATTAATTTTTAACTATCAAATCCATCAAAGTTTACTTGAAATGATTTATAAAAAGTAGAAATTTAAATATTAATAAGTAAATTCATAACTATTTTTAAAAATAAAAGCCTAAATCTTGCTATCTATTCTTAAATTGGTAATTAAAAGCCCAGTTCATATATCCCAATTCATAAATAAACTATTTTTACCTGTAGATCCTAGTGAGTTTTACGAATAAGCAAATTTTAAACCAGCATATTCGTTAGTTCTTTGCTTCTATACCTCGCTTATTAATTTTTTAAATTTTAAAAATACCAAAAGATACCAAATTTTAATTTAAATATTACCTCTTTGATATAAATACTTTGCAGAATCAGTCTCAAGGATCTATAGTAAAACATATAAAACCATGTAAATATCTTTTTCTAATCCTCGTCTAAATCGCCGTAAAGCAGTGAGAATCTAAAAAAGTTAAATTATAAGGCGCTATTAGGGTCTACAAACTCAGTTTTTTTTTTTCTAGATTTAAATATATATCGATGTATATAAAAAATACAAAAAATAATAATCTAAATATTTTAATCAAATCCACTTGCGTTATATTGACTTTTTCGTTGCAATAAAACTGTTCATTTAACGGAATAATTATGTTTTCAAATATTTTTTTGCAAAATCGAGTCTCAAAACTATTAATCCCGATTTCTGGGTGGCTTCTGATTATTGAATATATTCCTGTTGCAGTCCAATCAATAATCATATAACCAAAACGATTAAAATCTACCGGATGCTTTTCAATTAAATACAACAAGTAAGAGGTCGAAAAATCCCACTTTTCTTTGCCATTTAAATTTGATGTCGCCAGAGCAATATTCACAATTTCGTTCATAACTATTTCGTCACAGGAACAGTCTTCAAAAAATACCCACATTTCATCAACAATTCTCCTACAAAACTTTCTCCCCATATTAATTTGCATGTACTCAGCCCAAATAAGATTTAAGCCCAAGTCACAGATAGGATTAGTATCGGAATTAAGCAATTTTCTAAAACAGGTTGAATAAAATGTGTTCATTTTTTTAGTTGTGCTCTCACACTCGAATTCTTTCAAGTATACATAGTAAAAATACGACCCCAATAGCCATAAACTAGGCTTACTGGAGTTGTATTTAATAAAATCGCTGTTTGAATTTTCCTCATCAGTATATATTTGATCAAATTCTACTGTTAGTCCTAATAATTCGAATATCACATCTCTACAATACTTCAATAACTCTGAGTCTTCCATTACAGAAAAATCTAAATCGAAAAATTTTGAACCAGGCTCAAATGTTCTAGGAATTTTTGAAAAACTTATGTTTGTAGGTTTTTTAGAAAAAGGTGATATTTCTTTTGGAAGTTGGTACTTTATAAACTCGGGATTACTAGGTATAGATTTTAAAGACATTCTCAATTGTGATAGTACTGTTATAGATAATGCTTTAAAATCGTTTCCACTAACTAATCTTTTAGATATTAGATTCAGCATCCCATAATTTAAGCAAAACATGATCGGTGATATATTCGTTAGCATCGCTACAAACGAATCAATATCTGATTCTATTCTTATACTATTTCCTATTTCAAGGCGCTTAAAAACCTTTTCCAAGTTTGTTTGAGGCGATAATGGTAAGGCTTTTAGAGATTTTTTAAAGGATTTTGGAAATGATAAAGATTCGTTAGTTGAAAAAGAGTACTTAAAATTGGGTTTTACTAAATCTTCTGGTTTATATATAGAATGTTCAAGGCTTGAAATAATTCGGTACAGGTTAGCTATTTGAGGTTTTGTAAAAATAATGCAGGTCACATAGTTTATAGATTTTGAGATTAGCGATCTGAAAATTTCTGAGTTTGAGCAAAGCTTCAGAAATTTTGTTCCACCTAGCTTACTAGTTGAAAATTCAAGATCTAATTTACCAAGTATTTTAATTCCCCTAGAGTTAAATCCATAAAACTCGCCGTTGCAAACAGAATAAATAAACAACATCCATAGAAAGTACCAGTCTAAAATTTCTAAATTACACAACGTGCCTTTATCAATCGAGCTATTACCTAGCATAATTTTTGAAGGAAAAGTAAAAACAGCCAATTGACTAAGAGTTATGGTTTTTGAGTCATTCAAGCATTGGTATTCTAGAGGTATTTCTACAGGTGTATCAGAAGTAACGTTATCGTCAGCATTACTAGTGATACCTGAACCCATAGAATGATTTTGAAGCTTCAAATTCACAAAGTAAAAATGCAATAGGTGTGCAGGCGAGCTTTTGAGGGAAAGAACAAATGACTCTTCGGATTTAGAGCCTAGAAGATTTTTCATCCATATAAATAAACCTAATGAAGCTTTAAACTTGTCTGACTCTACATCAAAACACTTTTCGGTATTTCTCAAATTATACTTGTGAGTTAAGAAATTTAAGAATGACCAATGCAGTTGCCAAACTAGTATAATAATATTTGAAACGTTAAAATTTTCATGATCACCCTTTATTCTAACCAAATTTGATGAGATCTTACAAATATCATTAAGAATAAAGACAAGCTTTTTCTCACTATCAGAAGTTATTTTTTTTAGTTCTGATTCAGTTTCAAGATAGTTAATAGTAGTTACAAAAAGCTTGCAAGATAACAATTTAAACTGATCTTGAATGTGGGGGTAAAGAGGTGTTAAGAAAAACTCTATTTCTTTAAATGATATTTTAGATTGAATTATATACTCCGCTGATATTTCGACTAAATTTTGGTCAGCATAATTTCTATCCTTGCAAAGATTTAATAAAAATCTTATATTCTCTTCTGAGCAGCTACTCGTGAAAAAATCCGAAAATTTGGATATACTAGATAAATTGGCTTGATCAATAATGTGATTTAAAGGGGAGTTCTGAAAATTGATAGATTCCGAACTAATATCGATATTATTTTCTAAGTTCTCATCTATATCATAGTAGCGTTTATGTTGAATTGCTTGTTGAGGACTGATTATGCCTAAATCATTTAATTTCTTTTTTAAAAATTTATGTTTTAAGAAATCTGAAAGTCCGGTATTAATCATAGGAACTAGCCAGGTATTTGAGGTGTTAAAGTTATTTGAAGGTTCCTCGCATGGCTTAATAACTAATAGCTGTCCCCAGAAATATTTTTCGATTGAATCAGAGGTGTTGGTATTATCTAGACGCGATTTTAAATAATGACAAATATAAGAATTTTGCCCAAAAGAGTCGTTAATTGAAATTTTTTTTATACTTTTACTATTTTGTATGCTTCTAGAGTTTGTGTATTGGGAACTTAAATTCTCAAGGCCTATAAAATCGACTGAATTGACAAGTGTTTTCCAATTATTCGATAAAACTTTAAAAACACCAGATTCTTCTATAAATTTATCTGGAGAATTAGATTGAAATAAAAATTTCAACCTTTTAAAGTATTCGATTCCGGTTTTACTAGTTACAAAAATAGGATAATGAGTTAAGTAGTATACAATGCAATCAAGCTGGGATGATTTGAAATCTTTAAAGTGGATTGATCTGCAATTATCATCATTGCAGTAACCTCCAGAGGATTCATAAGCACAAACTCTACTTTCAGCTAAAACTTCGCTTTGTATGCCAAACTCTTCATTAGAGTTTTTTCCTAGAAGAAGAGTTTTTAAGCTTGGGCTAAAAACTGAATTGTATTTGATGTAACTATTTGATTTATTATTTTTTGCAGTAAAATCTTTGCTAATACTATAATCTTTGATAAAGGATCGAGCTTCATCGATATTTGAGGAGAAAGTAAGCAATAGATCAGCAGTAGGGTTTGATATATAAATACTATCGATTTCAGAAATGGATTCGAAGCTTGCAAAGCTTGACGTTTGGTAATTACTATTTGGTTCGCGTGGTTTAATATGACTTTCTAACAGATCAATTGCAAAATCAATAAAATTATTTATGGTACATTTATTTATGCGTTTTGTAGCGATGATAATAGGAGCATTATCATTATTGGATGTACTTGGCAGACTGGAATCTTTTTTCTCAAATCTATTACTATAAACTAAAGGGTTATCTTTATGTGTATTGTTGACATCATATTTCAGGTGATCAAGTTTATCGTTATTTATACTATTACTGGTTGAAATTTTGTTAAGAGTTTCGGTATTATCATGAAGATAGTTGAACGTCTTGGAAGCAAACTTTGAGGGTATTAAGGTTTTAGAGTTATAAACACTGAAATTTTCCTGCGTAGTAGATGAGTACAATGGGTTTACTGGTAAAATCGTTTGGGAGTTTGAGGTTGATGGATATTCAAATTTATCAACATGTTTAATTTTTGAAGTTGGATGTGAAAGTTGTTGAGAATCTGGAGTTTTTGGATGAATTTTTTTGTTGCTTTTTAAATTGGAATTATATGAATAAGTTGGATCTGAGCCAAGGTTTGTTGAAAAAAACGATTCATTCTGGGAATTGGAATGAAATACGCTTTTGGGACTTTCTTTGGCGAGAGTGTTTGAAACTGGGGTTATTAGATCAGTGGTTGTGTTTGTAGCTGGTAAGTTACAAGATAAAATGGAGTTTATTTCGCTTTTTAAAGTTTTAATTTCTGAATCTGAATTGGATATTAGAGATTGGATTTTAGATAGTTGAATCTGAAGATTAGATCTATGTTTTGTGGCGACTAGTAATTTTTCTTTTAGTGACTTTAGATTTTCATAGGACTTTATTTTATTCGAGATGTCATCTAATTTGGAGTGTGTGTTACTGGGGTTACCTTCTGGTATATTAAGAGGGTGGATTGGTAAGTTGTCTCGAATAGGCCTGTTATTAGTAGAATTTATGATACCCAAGGATTCCAAATTTGTAGAGAGCTTTATTTGTGGCAATAATGTGGTTGAAGGAGGGATGTCAGCACTAAGTACGTTATCAGGATAAATAAATGGTTGCGTTGAAGAGCCTGAGGGTAGCATTGACGGCGCTGTGAACATGTTTTTGGTTCCAATTTCTTTTAAACGACGTTCATACTCTAATTTAAGCTTTGCAATTTTTTCTTCTTTCCTAAGTATTTGATAGTCATGATTTTTTTTGAAAATATTATCATCAATTGATCGAGGTATTAGGTTAGCGCTTTTCATAGATAGATTGTCTGAGTTATTGATTTCGTGCAACGGTTTTAACGAAATAGGATTGATTTTATTAAGAGTTATACTATTCCTAAAATTTGATAAAGATCTGACAGATAGGTTACGACACTCTTTAACAAGCTTTCTGTTTTCGGAGTCGATAAAATGATTTCTATGAGAGTGAGAGCGGATGTTAGGCAATTTTGAGCTGAAGTTAGTAACATTATATTCATCGTCGGTATTTGTGTCACTTGTATCTGAAACGTTAACTAAAAAAGTTAATGGTTTTGGTAGTTTTTTATGGACAATTGGTGTATAAATTGGTGAATGAACAGCAGAAGAGTTATTTTTATGGCCAGTTGATAAAGCTAAAATGGGCTGTAGATTGAGGGAGTTGGGATTTTTTAGGGGGCTATTGTTTTTAATGTTATCAGATTCATAGTCACTTCCTAGATCCATATCCACGTCACTTTCAGTGCAATTCATAGAGGATTGGGGATTTCTGGCAGCAAAAGTATTATTGAAAAAAGAACCTTCTTCAAGCCATACATTAGAGTCAATAGTTTCAGACTGGGTGATTAAATTTTTGGTATCTAAAGAGAAACTTTGAACAAACGAACTTATTTGATCGCTAGCTATTGAAGAGTTTGTATTAGCTCCAATTTTTTGATTTGGGGGATTAAAAGAATTTTCTAATTGAGTATTCCTGTGGTTAACATTTATGGAAGAATCATGATGTTCGTGGCAGTAAGAATTACTAGCCGGAGAAAGAGGTAAAGAAATATTTGAAATGTTATTGCCCGAATTAGTGCTTGGTAGGCTAATAGCATTACACAGTTCAGTGTAATTAATTTCGCGTTTAGTGGTAAACTCGGGTTCTGTTAGATCTAAATATAAAGTAATAAGGGGATTAGGTAAAAATACTAGTTTTTCATTATTCAGTAGAATAAAAGATATAAGCTGGTTTAGCAAATGAAATGACTGTTAAAAACCTTGAGCGATACTTGAATCAAAATCTGAATTAAAACGCGAGCTTAATCTGGAACTGACTGAGCTATTGTCGGATATTTCACCAGATTCAGCAGATAAAGGATCATGATTTAAAATTGGTATGGAGGTTGAAAGAGGATTTTTGTGCTGCTTAGAAACCGGGCCTATTTTTACATCCTTGGCATGATTAACGTATTGCTCGAAAGATTCAGAGGGCTTTCTTCTCTTAACAAAGTGAAAAACTGAGGAAGCTTTTCTTTTTGATATATTTTTCTTTTTATTGAAATGATTTTTGGCTTTTTTGTATTGGGCAAGTTTGGAAGGGTAAGATGAGTATGATTCATCGCTAATTTCTCCTTCTTCGTAATCTGAATTAAATATATATTTAAGGTATATTTATGATTATCAATAAAAGCAAGTCGATGAAAGAAAAATAAAGAAAGAAAGAAAAAGAAAGGATAACCTGATGTCTTTGGCTGATTACTATACGGTGAATCATTAAGAGGAGGCTGGGATTTGTTGTGATAAGTATTTACAGTAGGACTTGGATGAGTATCAATTCTTGGGATATGATTACTATTCTCGACTGATATGGTAGATTGGCTTCTAGTATTAGAAGATTTTTCAGCTTTCATAGAAGCCAAAGCAGCGGCTCGTAATTTTTGTATAGCAGATAGAGGGTCGATGGTGGAGCCGATAGGCAGATTATCGCTGCTCATTTTTTATTGATTTATATTAAAATTCTGATATATTTGTTTAATTTGGTTTATGGACGTATACTATAAGGAATTAAAAGTTCATTCCCGATTTTATAGCGCAATGAATTAAAGATCTACCAAGAATGATTATGTTTGTGTTGATCTTAAATTTGCGCGCTTTATAATTCTTCATAATTTTAGACACTCAATTTTCTTATTTGCATCTTTTTTATGTCAATTTACATTTAATCTTTTTATCTATACTATAAGTGGCTAATAACCTATTAGCGAATAGACACATTTGATTAACTTTTGTCTTAAAATCTCACCAATGAAATTTATATTCTATTAAACAAGCCAATAGTAGCTTCTAAGCTTATATCAACAATTCCTTGTTGATTTGGCAATGAATTTGAATCTTGGACTTCAAAGCACATTTATACTTTTATACGAGCAGAGGAGACGTATTATCTGTTATCATCTTGTTAGATAACACTAAACCAAAAATACAGTTAAATTTTATCAAATAAAATTAAAAAAATTATATAATGAGTGCAAATTACAATAAATTGACTTACTTATAACCTTTTCTTTAGCAGTTATATTCTACCGATATAAATATTTTCAACTTTAAATTTTTATACTAAAGAATATTTAATAATTTTATTTGCTTAAAAAATATTAAACGAAGGAACAAGTAACTGAAACCCAAGCTCCCGCAAGCCAAGACCAAATTAAGGTATTAACCGAACTGGTACAATAACTCCTGCGTTAAAGGGAAATGAACCGTAAAATCCTTACCTCATTACGAGGATCCCCGTGATATGAGTGAAGATTTGCTACGAAGTCACAGAGGCACTTTTAATGATTGATGAATAACTATTTCACTCGCCACTAACAAAAGAATAACTTGAGACTGCAATACATTCTTGCACAAGTACTAGTTCGATGATATAAATTATACTGCCACTGAATGGCTCAGAATCAAGAACGGTGAACAAATCTGGCACAATCCTGTATGGAATTCAAAGTACCATGGCTCAAGAAACCAGACCTAGTAACTTCTATACCCAACCAAGATTCCAAGAATATTCAGGACCAGATACCTCTGAGGATCCTGAGTTCAAAATTTGATAGCACTATAAGAACTCTTCTATATAAATTTGCCAAAACCATAACCCAATAAAGGTTTGAAAATCCTCACCATAACCAATCATGCATAAAATTAAACCGACCCGAAATGTTGATTAAATAATTAAACCGCTAATTTACTAACAATAATAGAAGCGCAACCATTCACAAAAATCCAACAGTGAAGCTTCAATGTGCTCAGCACTTAAGCGAGATTCAGCAGAACTCAGTCAATAATATTTTAGATGCAGAAAAACTATTATAATCTAGAGAACCAAATATAAAAACACCCATTTAATCCAAAAAAAAGACTCAATTCCTCTGATCTCCAGCAAAATTTTCATGAAAGGTTTCGCTTTTACGATATGAGGTCTCATTAGAGCCCCAGAACACTCATTTCCAATACTTGTGGAAGATTAATTATGTTCAATGAAGTTTGATATATACTTAAAGGCAGTCGCTGCGTTTGAAACATAGTTTCGATTTGATACAGAATCCAATTCAAATACTTCTACTACTATTTACCTAAAATTATAAAAGATAAAACTGTTACCAGAAGCAAACAAGAATATACCAGTGGGATTTGGAATTTTCTTTGAAATAAAATGCGGTAATAAAGATAGATTTAAAGGATTCTACTTTTGCAGCTCTCATTAAATATTTTAAAAAATGTTGACGGTATCAGATTTTTTCTCATCTTAAGAACCCTAAAAAAAGATACATTGGATCAAAAATTTAAGACTGAACCTCAGTATTCAATCCGTCGTATTTTAAAATTTAAGAATAACATGAATTCCTTATTCATCAGGAGTTTATTTATAAATATACTAGTGTACTAAAAACGTATGATTTTTCTGTGATTTCAATTCTAAGGAAAAGCATGATAATTCGCATTTATCCATTGTTATCTGTCTCTAATCCCACTATTATTATCGAAGAAGCTTCATCAGCATCTTTAGCAGTATAGAAACCTAGAGCTTCAAACATCAGAATACCCGAAAGATCTATTGAAACTATAAAAATTCAATATAGTATGTATATAAAACATAGATTTGGTTTAATCCTTTATCAGAGCTTGTATTCAAAAATCATTTCGATAAATCAGCAGTAACTCCGTAGCAATCGATGGTAGAGCTTAAGGATGACAACAAACTCACAGAAAATGTTACTGAATTTTTCTACACCATATGCCAAGAGCTTAAAGGGAGAAATGAAAAAAATACAGAAATCTTGAAAAAAAACGTTGAAATACTTAGTGAGCTTTATTTGAAAACCAAATAAAATATTATTATACCTAACTACAGAGCGCCTCTTCCTACAACGTCTATTGGAATTGAATAACTGATAATATCGAAATATAAACCTTCGAGATCAACAGCTAATCTTATGGAACCTGCAATCCATATCATTTTATTATATAATTATCGATTAAGATATATATCAGTCAGCTCTTCCTTACTTAAGCTGGAGAATTTTAGATTTTCTCCGATGAAAACGAAAAAATAACGAGTATAATTTTAAGTATGAAAACTTAGGGGTATACAGGGTTTTCCATTCTATTTTGAAAAAGCTACCGTCTATTTTGCATAACAACAAAATATTTTTGCAAAAAAATTTTCGCTTCGCATTTCAAAATAACTTTTCTTGAAATTACATAATTTTGTCCAAACAATTTTGCAAAATGTAATTTCAATTTTGCACAAGTTGCTTTTTAATTTGCACACGTCACAAAAAATTTTGCAAATTCTCTTTTCCTGGCTTGGATTGGATAAAAACCACCAACTTGTTTTAGCGCATTTCAAGTAAAAATACTACAGTAAATTAGCATCAATGAAACTTTTCCTTTCAATGGATAACTTTATTCAATTCAGCTAATGTTTTTTTTAATGGTTCTGTGATAATTTTTTTTTATAATTCTACACCTTTATTTGTATTCCATCTCCATCTCCATCTCCATCTCCATCTCCATCTCCATCTCCATCTCCATCTCCATCTCCATCTCCATCTCCATCTCCATCTCCATCTCCATCTCCATCTCCATCTCCATCTCCATCTCCATCTCC
>LSSN01000030.1:7666-49241 GCA_001970855.1 Smittium culicis
CATAGTCATAGTCATAGTCATAGTCATAGTCATAGTCATAGTCATAGTCATAGTCATAGTCATAGTCATAGTCATAGTCATAGTCATAGTCATAGTCATAGTCATAGTCATAGTCATAGTCATAGTCATAGTCATAGTCATAGTCATAGTCATAGTTTTAGTTTTAGTTTAAGTAAAAACTTATCCCTGTATTTACTCCTCCCTTCGTGCCTAACAATCTGTATTTGGAAAGAAGTATGACACTTAGTTAGTTTGAAATGATATAGTCAATAGCATAAGTTCCAAGACCTTGTGTTTTGAGGAAACGCAGCCGATAATATACGCCATAAAGCTCCAGTGCTTATTTTTCTTTTAGCGGAGACTTCCGCTTTTGGGATCTGGAACTACTGTTTTTGCTTGCAGTCGTAAACTTTGGGGCACAAAGAGAGATATAAAATCTGGGAATCTTGTGCCTTATTTACATATTGAAGTCACAAAAGAATTCTTAATTATTTCACTGTGCACATTCTTCACAGTTTGCACTATCAGATTCAAAGACAGACAAGAATTAGGATTGTTGAATAACGTACATTTTGAGGCTAGCAAAATCTATCCCATATCATGGATTATAGATGAAAAAGTTTAAGAATTTCTCCGCTTTTTTGTATATCCAAGCGGAAAATAGATCACTTTACGTGTGCCATGCATAGAGTTCAGTGTGTTGTATGTATCTTGAGAAAGAGAAAATTCGGCTTGAGAAGTCAGCCTGCTCGAAGCGTATGATGAATTGAGTTTTGATGGTTCATAAATCATCTGCGACCTGAAAGTTGATCTTCAGCACCGTAAACTGATTTTCTCGGCTATTTCGAGCAGTTCTGGTAAATTAATATGCCTAAATTTCTTTATTTAACCAAATTTTGCTAAGATTTCCAAGTATAATAACACCGCACTCCCGAAAACACTCATGAGCTTGAGTGTATAAAAAGTCGTCAACAGCTACTTGAAGTTGAGTGCATTATCGCTTCGGGCTGTATCAATGATCCTGAATATATGCGCAGGCATACCATTATACACAATATTATTCTCCTTAGATCGTGAATAATACAAATTCCGTGGTTTCCGGAAATAAAGAGAGGCCGTTCCATAATTTAGACTGGCTCTCTCATAATAATAGACTCTAGATGACAGGTTTCGATAATTTTACTCTCGGGATCCATGGTTTTAATGCCTACAGAGAGATATTTTTGAGCTCCAAGAGTAACCCGATCATACAGTGGCAAGGTAAGAGAGTGAAAAAAAATTCATTGAGCTTTACGGATAATGCTGGCCAGAATTTAATATTTTTCTGGCCTCGCATCAAAGATCCACGATCTTGCTCGTCGGAACCTTCACAGTCATATCACAATTGCTATTAAAAAACTGAGATGTGTATAAATTTTGATGATGGTATAGGTAATTACTCGTCATTGGACTTGAATCCAAACTTCCGGAACTATGGGTATATAATAAATGAGATTTTTACATATCCAAGTATGCAAGGATTCGCATTACATGTGATCAGGAGATTGTAAAATCGAGCGGAGGATTTTGATAAAAGTCAACAGGCTCAGTGATATCCCAAATGGTAGGGCCTGAAACTGAAAATAGAGGCTATGCCAATAAAAGCGTAGGTACTTCAGGCACTACATATATACCTGAATATTCATGTACGATCCTGAAGGTCTAGGGACTCAAATAACTTTTTTTCGGAAATTGCGGCTGATATATAACAGGGTCTCCATCTTGAAGTTCTGTTCCTCCACATTTTGATTTAGCTCGTGGAGATCGAGAACTGTAGTAAGTCCCTTAAGTCTTCTCAAGTATTTTAAACGGCTATATATTGAATTCTAGTCGTTCGGTTAAATCTCCTCAATCTCTTTCTTTTGAAGGAGGTTTAAAAATTTTCGCTCCATTCCAAATCATCATTTTCATCTCTTCCAGCCGATTTATTTCAGATGCGGAGTTCGTATAGAGGATTCTGAATCCTCATTTAAAAGATTTTGACCCAAGTTGGTTACCCTTCAGTTTTGAATACACCGATATGAACTTAGCTTGTGGACTCTCTACTGGGACTCCTTCTTGGGTAATTATTGCTATCCCTTTCCGAAATCGCGGCCTATTACTCGAAAATACCTCTGACGGTCAGATATCTTGCTACTTGCTTCTGAGATTATTGAAGCTGAGATACTAGATACCGTAACAGTGTTGCTGCTGCTTGAAGCCTTTCGGATCGAGCTCTGCTGGCGCTTGCAAAAGAGTTCAACACTCTGAAGTTTTGCTGATGGCTTTTTGACTATCACTCTGTCCAAGGCTTCTTGTTTCATAAGTGGCTTTATTTCAGACTCTAGGAGCTGAGTAGGTTTATGCAGAAGATACAGTTTTTTATGGAGGTTATAAGACTTTCCCGAGTTACGGTTGTAGCAAACTTATAAAGAAGAGCTCTCATTGTGCTCACAAACATGATTTCCGGATATTCGGAAGTATCAAGCCCGGGGCTAACATTGATTCAGTTAAGTACATAGAAATTTATCTGCCTGGTTGCTTGAGTGTGAGATATCCAGATTCTATAAATATCAAACTCGGCTTTATATAAATCACTTGATGCAGATTCGCTCAATGATGGTGAATTTTAGTTCGTTGGACTAATCTTTGGGTAAAAGTGGATCGAAATCTAGCTTTCTTTTTTACTCAAAGTTGAACGGCAGAAGTTTACTTCAATTTAAGGCTGAGCCTCTATGAGCTCTAGATACGCGGTGATCTCTGTCGCTTATATTCTTTTTGTGAAATATGGGTCTTATGGCTATATTTGAACTCTTTTTCTCGTAGGGGTTGGTTTGTCATTAAATTAAAAGTATTGACTTGGTGGGCTTTTGGAAGCTTAATCTTCATTTTCTTGTTCCTTCGTTTAACTCTTTTAAGGATGATAAAATTTTAAATATTCATATTGTAAAAAAATATAGTTTGAAAATCTTTATACTGATACAGCGCCTTTGTGAAAGAAAAGATGACGTGGATATCACTAATTCTTACTTTCCAGTTTATGCCATAAAATTTTTTCAGTTCATTTTATTTATATCCAATAAGATGATGATACATAATATATCAAAAATAGTTTTAAAACATCAATACATAAAAAAAATTAAATTTATAAAAAGTAAATACTATTAACGATAGCAGCTAAAATTTTTCTGGTAATATAACCAAATATCCATTATATAAAAATCTCAATTAAATCAAGTCTAACAATAAAATCATTTAACTTACAGAAATAAGTATATAAAGCAGAAGGAAAAAAAAGTAAAATAGTTAAACAAATCCCTCCCAAAAAAGCAACCACTCAATTGCATACCAACTTTATTTACAATGAATAAAGAATCTTTGAAGGTAGAACATTGAATCTTGAATAGTCATTTAAAAAAAGACTTATGTTATCTAGGAGCGCTTAACCTTAATTGATATGCTTCCTATAAGTAATGAGAATGATTCACAAATATATAATTATATACATGCTACGAAATGAATAATATCAACTATTTATTCAAAACCTTATAAAAATACTTAACTCGAAACAAGTTTTTTACCCTTAGCCAGAAATTTATCTTCAAATATTTTCTTTGCTAATAATCAATCTTTTATTTTTCAATAAATATTTTATTTAAAAGCACATTTAATGTCAGAATATCCTAAATGAAAAAAATTTCACATATATTGGTGGAATTACTAGAATAACAGGAGTTTAATTATCTGACTTTATCAAGTTTTTAAACTTTTTTGTCCGCCGAAATATTCAATATTTGGATTTTCTAGAATCAAAAAAAAAACTTTAGCTTAGTTATGGTCGCTATAAAACACTGAATATAGAACATGATTGATATTTTATTAATAAATAAAATGTTCAATTATGAATATGAATTAATATAATCTTGGGTTAAAATTCTTTTCATCAGTCATTTGTCTCATCTTATCAAATTAAATATGCATCTTAATCTTTCTACGTATTTCTGAAATTAGACTGATCCTATAGTATATAAACTGTACTTAGTTTTCATATTAAATTTTAATCCAAAAATGAAGATTATGATGAGTAGATATAGAAAATAAGATTTATTTTTATTTTTAAAAAGATGATTAATCGCGTACTTAATGTTTTGTAACTGTAGATTATTTTAGTTTAAATATTTTAAGGCAAAATAATGGCTAGACTAGGTTTCCCAAGAAAATTTAGAAATGGATTTTCTATAATTCAAGCATAGTAAAATTGAAAGTAACTTAGCATGTATTCCTAGTGGGCTTCTTAATTAATTGGCTTATTTTATGCCATACTATCGCAATTTTTTCATTAAGAACCACTCAAAACTTGTGTGGTATAGTTTGCATTATTGGGCTATATATGGACAAATCAGTAGTTTTAGTGTATGTAAACGTTTTTCTAGTCACAGAATTGCAAATAGGAGATTTTTTAACTTTTTCTGAAATGATGAGACTTTCTGATTATATAAAAATGGCTTATCATATACTTTTTTGCATGATTCATTTTTAAAATATTTTAATTATTGGTTAATATATATATTTCTGTATATTTAAAAACAAGTCAAGTCCACTAAATCCATCAAAAACTTGCTTCATTCTATTTCTAGCTTTAACCCTTTCCCGTCCAACACTCTTTAAAAAATCGAATTTATTGATTAGATAGTCATTTATAAGATTCTTTATTATTCGCTTTTATTTTGAATTATACCAATATATCTTTAGGTCTCGGAATTAATTGATTTTCATTGAACGCAGTTGACTATATTTGGTCATCCAAAAATAGTCTACCGCGCGGGAAAGGGTTAAAAATAGCATAAGAAAGTGGTTTGTTCATGTTTCTCATATAATAAAAGTAATGGAATATAAGTCAATGTCGTTATGGGAAGTATGGTAGGTATATTATTCATTTTTATATGTAATAACGTATATTTTTATAATTGATTCTAATTATTATTAATTTTATTTAATCTCGAAGAAAAATAAATAGTTAATGATCAGGATACCTAGCATTTTGTGTCTATTAATTTCACCTTTTTAACTACTAATGTTTCATATGAGCAAAAAGCAATATTTAAAATTTCCGAGCGGATTTTTATTACTTGGAAAACTTAAAAATGTTTTAAGAGCGTATAAAAAATTAAAGTTATGAATAAAAAAGTAATTTATTTAAGTATAAGGCCATTTATGATTCAATTTGAATATTAAATAAAATCGCTTTCAAATTCAAATCATTTGGTTAAATCCGAGTTATTATTGTTTAAATGTAGAAAAAATAACATTCTTACTAAATTAAAAGTTGCAAAAATTTCGATTATGGCTAAACATAATTATTCATAGAAAAAAAATACATGCTGATTTTTGGTTAGATATATATAAATTAATATTATGACGATAAAAAAGTCTGCCAAAAAAAAAAAGATAGCGTTAGAGGGCATTGTAGTGTCCTCGATTTTCAATTTTTCTAGTTAAATAAAAAACATAACTAGCGCTAGGTTTATGAACTGAATAATCTGTTTTTTTATTGTGTTACAATAATCTAATACCTCTAACCACTTCACAGACAGAGAATCATATCTGAACTATCAGTTCTAGGCAACTGAGTTAATAAAGAATTTTATAAAATCTATAACTATATAATTACTGTCTGATTATAAAATATAAGAAACAAATAATAAATATAGATAGTCAAATAATATATATATGAGGAATAATCTCTTGGAATGGGCAAAGAATCCAGTGCTCCTATATTAAAATAGTCTTCTTAGCTCAATGAATTGTTTTTTTAAGATTCAATTAAGCATGTAGTTGTAATTATTCAATAAAATTGAAATGATCAAGTATTTTTTATATGTTTCAAATCTATATATAGATTTATGCTATTAAAAAAAACAGGCTCAGAAATTCTAAACCGGTAAAAATGAAAAAGATTTGATATACTAGGAAATAAAAAAGAATTATTTTTTATCACTCCTATCATTGGAAATAGTTAAGAATATTTTTCTTATTCGCTATTTAGATTATAAGATAAAATATTCACTTTTAGATTTAAGCAATAAAAGTGTTATATGTGAGATTATTTCGAGGTGCAGAACTTTATCTATCAAGTTTTTCCTACTTTGCCAACATTAATTGATTTTTAACCCTTTCACGGAAGGTATACTATTTATGGTCTACCAAATATAGTTAATTTTATTCAATAAATATAATATAATTCCGAGTCACATATAATTATTTGTTTTCTGAAGAATAGCAGCAAATAATAAAACAGCTTAAAAAATACTGGCGAATCATTAAATTCGATTTTTTTAAGGTTGTTGGA
Source organism: Smittium culicis (assembly GCA_001970855.1). Classification (NCBI taxonomy): domain Eukaryota; kingdom Fungi; phylum Kickxellomycota; class Harpellomycetes; order Harpellales; family Legeriomycetaceae; genus Smittium; species Smittium culicis. Next base: position 14,034 of record LSSN01000030.1, read on the forward strand.
CGGGAAAGAGTTAAATCTTTTTGGGATTTATCATCGAATGTTATATCATACAACCAATAACTTAATTTAATTTAAATAAACAAATATAAATTTCAAGAAAAAAAGTTCCGCTTCCCCTAAGAATATCCCGTATGAGTATCAGAAATAAGAACAATAGCAATTAACTCAGTTAATTGGGTTTAGTGTATTAAAAGTATTTTACCTTACGGAAGAGAGTTAAAGGATTTAATAAGTATAAAAATATGATTTGTTAAACTTTTGTATTAGATAAAAGATAATCGATTTTTTGATATGAATCACTAGAACATTTACTAGATAGCTGTGAAAAGAAATTGCGTTTTTCCCCATGATTAGGTCGAAAATTGTACCTTGAACCAATACCCACTGGGCATTGGTTAAGGCTTAGTATACTTATAGATTATTTTTATTAAACTAATAAAAAAAAAAAGGTCGAAAAATGTATTAATCTTATTCGTTATTTTTATTAAATGCCAAAAATGATATGATTTTATCATATATGCAAATAAAATCGATTTTCTACTAGATCTCAAATAAATATTAGGATAAATCGTCAAAAAACTAAAAAATGAGCTAATTAAATATAGTTTATTTCTAAATACAAGTTTTATATTTTAAATGTAAAAAAATAACAAGCTTATGTCGGAGTTTTCCCTTTACTCATCCTAGTTGTTTAAAATTAGTCTAAGATTTTCGTTTTTGGTTTAATAGAATAAGTTTGAATAAAGATTTTTTTTTTATGCTTTTCCCAATTTTATTGTCTCCAAAAACACTTCATATCGATTAAAGCTTATAAAATTGAAGCCTTTTTATACTGTAAAAAACTAATTAGAAAACTTGGTGTTTTACTAATTTTTTTTATATAATGTATATAAGTTAATAAGGTAATATAATAAGGTGATGATAATAGTATAGATAAAAATAAAGAGCAACTCTAACATATAAAAATCTTCAAAGAATTAAATCCTCTGTATAAAAAAAACTTTCAGGAGCTGTTCAAATGCGAAAAATTTAAAAGAAAAATCCTTTGTTTTTTGTAGGATTATTCCTATTTTCTTTTTAGAGGATTAACATCTTTGTAGTCGAATTTAACTATGACACTTATAAGCAATTTAACTGTTTATAAAAAATAACATTTATATAGTGCTTAATTTCATTATAAGTGCATTTTTACAAGTTGTGATTTTTTTTTCACGATATTATTGAAAAACTTAATAAATTCAAATAACTCAAAAGGAAAACTAGTAGATATTCCTTTAAAAGATTTTTATGGGATAAATAATAAAAATTAGTTTATTAATGTTTAAGAATATGCTATGATATAGAAAATACTTATTACAAGAGATATAGTGGATTGAATATGATTGATTTATTTGTATTATCATTTATTAATATTATTGTTTTCTTTAGCAAATTTTTTTTAAAATAAGCCGCGGAATAGGTCTAGTCTAAGAAAATAGAATCTTATATATAGAATGAAAAGATGTTTGGTACGATGAGTGTACTATTAAAATGGTACACTTGAGATAAATTATGGATTATTAAAAGTGTGTAATTGATCTAAAAAGAATCTAATATTGAATTCCAATCTTCGCGGTGCAATTAAATGAGAATCTAATACTAATTAAATCAATTGACATGTAAATATCTTCTTTCTTTCCTCTGGACAAAAAAAATATGTTAATCTTCTAAAATTACCAGCGATATTATTATGATGCAAATTTTTTCTAAATTTAATGTGAATTGCATCAGTAAGATTTAATTTTTCTAAATTTTAAAAATACTAGTATTTAATATTTTATTCTTACATCATTGATAATTTTCTTAAACTATTAGAGTTTTAAATTTTTAAATAATAAAATCCTGAATTAGTCATATTGATTTAAAACTATAAATAAAGTTAATATATTAGCCATTTTTTCTAAAATGGTTTTAATTTTGACAGATTTAAAAATTGATACCATTATTGTATTTTTTTGCAAAAAAATTTGCTATTAAATTTTATATAGACTCTATGATCAGTCTTGGATTTATTGCTATTTTTATTCCAATCCGATAATGAATGTAAAATTTTTGGCAACTCATTAAAGATAAAAAGCCATTGGATTGATAATAAATTAGTCATTGGTTTGAAATGCCATCATTTTTTTATATTATTTTTAAAATGATGCTAATTTTGTTAATTACATAGTTATCTCATTAATTTGGCTACTTGAAATAGGATTGCATTTATTTTCTTAATATTAGAAATAAATTCCGTGCTCAAAAAAAAATTATAGAAACCAGGAGACTTTCACTTAATTTGAAACTCAACTTTATTAGGATAGGGAGGTATTTATGAAACTAGGAAGTAGACTAATGATTGGATATAAACCCTAATTTCGATCAAAGATGACGATTATTGGATGGTAAAGTAGTTATAAACCGTGAGTTAAAAGCGATAAAAATATTATAACGTTATTGCCTAATAATTTTTATTCATGCGATCTATTTGTTGCAATAAATGATTAGGCAAATGCATTTAAAGAGTTTGAAGTTTTATAATGACAATTGTATACAATTGGGTAGATTTTGTAGTTCAATATGGGCTGGATTATTTTAAAATAAAATATATTGTTTTAATTGGACAAGTTCATACTTCCTATATATGATAGTAAATTGTGATCAAGCGATAGTTTTATAATTGGCTACAAGTATGCAAGTAGATGTTGAAATGGCAATAACTGTAGATTTGAACACTATGAGTTTAGTATGCAGATATCAACTATTAAGTAAATACTCGGTGAAAGAAAGAGTTTACTAATTCATATTTAAATATAAAAATGGAACTGTATATCCATTTTATCCATTTAGATAGAATTATTAAAGTAGTTTAGTTTTCTTCTATAGTCTATAACCGATTTTTCAAAATGGAGCCAGCCTGTATAACACGTTTTAGAGAGTATTTACAAGTCAATACTATGCAGCCAACTCCCGACTATGCTGCTTGCGAAAAATACTTGAGAAAACAAGCAGAAGATATCGGCCTCGAGTTCAAGGCTCTCGAGTTGGCCCCAGGAAAACCTACTATTGTTATGATCTGGAGAGGCACTGATCCCTCACTCAAATCCTTAGTACTCAATTCGCATACTGATGTAGTACCTGTGTTCGAGGTAAGTGTCCAGTACCTTCCCCTTTTCTATATCTTTCTATCTGCTACTTTATATTAGTTTATCTACACTCCTTCCCGATTGTTCGTATCTTAGATATGCTTTTTTTATGATTATTATAGGAATTCTGGGATTATCCTCCTTTCAGCGCTGCAAGAGTTCCAACTGACGATGGAGATTTCAGAATTTATGCTCGTGGTTCCCAGGATATGAAAATAGTTGGATCATGCTACCTTGAGGCTATAAGAATCTTAAAAGCCCAAGGTAAGAAGCCTCTCAGAAATGTGTATTTGACCTTCGTTCCTGATGAGGAAATCGGTGGTGTAGATGGTATGCAAAAATTTTTACTTACTCCTGATTTTAAGGAAATGAATGCAGGTTTTGCTCTAGATGAAGGGATCGCTAATCCTGGACCAGAGCTTTATGCTTTTTATGGAGAAAGATCTTCAAACGCAGTATATTTCGTCTGCCGAGGAAATACTGGCCATGGAAGTCAATTTATCACTGAAACAGCAAGTGCCAAGGTTTTAGCAATTTCACAGGAATTGATGGCATTCAGAGATGCTGAGGAACAAAAGCTAATTAAGGCTTACGGCGAAGTCAACCAAAGTAACTTGGGCACTGTCACTACTGTTAACTTGAATATTATCCAAGGCGGAGTCCAAATAAATGTTGTTCCGGACAGCTTCAGAGTTGAATTTGATATCAGAGTAGCACCAGATACTGATTTGACAGAGTTTAACAAATGGCTACAAAGCATCGCGGATAAGAATGATTCTGAGCTTCACCACCACCACGAAATTGTTGCCAGCGGAGTGTCAGACATTGGTCCATCAAATCGTTTCTGGAAAACAATGTGCGACGTGGTCGAAAAGAAAGGGTTGAAGACTATCAATGCCATCTTCCCAGCTGCTACAGACTCCAGATACTTGCGTAGAGCAGGAATCCCAGCTATTGGAATTTCTCCACTAAGGAACATCCCAGTACTTTTACACGTCCACAACGAATATGTCAACGAATCTCTCTTCATGGAGGGCGTCGACTTGTATACTGATTTGATTGACGAACTTTCCAACCTTAAAGACTAAATTATTATACATTTTCCACCTTCTTCACCATTTTATAAATTAGTTTAACAAATCCACTTTTTATTCGATCTGTGCCTTCTTAACTTAACACTTTTCATATAGGAATATTTGAAAATATTTTTATAACTTTAACATGTTCATTTAAATAAAGAAATTTCATTTTAAAGAATTTAGCAATATATTTATTTATATATTCTGTTACTAGTTCTATTTAATGTTATATATGACTTGGAAATATCTCTCAACGTTTATAAATGATAAAGCCAACCAAAAAGAATTGCAGCAATAAAACCATATGAAAGAGAGTTGTTCAGCATTGTTTGACTTTAGCTGATTGCCATTATTCCTAAAAAAAGAAAAAGAAAAAAGAAGGCTATATAATTTGTCTTGACAGCAATATTACTATTATGTTTCAAAATTTTATCATATGAAATATTGTTTAAATATATACCATCAATCAAAATGAACATTAGTTCTGCGTATTCTCTTTATCTAGAAATATACTTTAAATGAATAGATTAATGCCCAGATTAAATGAGCGATAATAGACTATTTGACATTTTGACTCTGTCCCAAACTTTATGACACTCATATAGTTCTTCATATACCAATTAAGTAAATCTAAAATTTTATAATCTAAGCAATAGGAGATTTTTTGACAGTTTTTAAAACTAAACTGACACTAAATTATACATGTATACTTTTATGTCAAATCCTTTGTAATCATTACATATTTTATTGACATAAAATCTAATCGTAGTTTCACCAACTCGCATACACACATATATATTTCAAAAAAAACCCCCCGATCAAATGCAAAAAAAAAAATTAAAAAATCACTTTGATGATAAACAGTAGTTTATTCTGACAACTATAAAAGAAAGGTAAATATTCAAAATTTTTTATACTTCATAGTAGTATTAAACAGAAGGAATATTTGTAGCATATGAGCAAAAAAATTAAAGTTTTAACGCCCGAGGTGGCAAAAAAGTTAAGCGCAGGTACTGTTATAGCGTCAATATCCGATATTGTAAAAGAATTGATCGAGTAAGTTTTAACTTCACATTAATTAAAATGCAGAAGTTATTTTTATTATAATTATGAATCATTATTCAATGATTTATACCCGCTTTTCATTAATTCCAAGTTATAATCTAAATCGAACAAAAAAAAGATATTATCAATTTAAAATATACTATTTTCGAACTATAATTATTTTTACTAATCGATTTTAATAATAATAGGAATTCAATAGATTCTTGTTCGTCTTTTATATCTATAACTTTATTTGACAATGGGATTTCACAAATTGAGGTTGAACTTTAAAAATTAAGATTAAGCTTTATTCATATTTAATTATATTTACACTTATTATCATCGCGATAGTTTGAAACTCATATATAAAACTCAGCACATTTTTCAACCTTCGTTTTATAAAAAATAAAAAAACATAGGTATCTGATTCGGGCCAAGGTATAGAATTTAATGATATGAAATATATCGGAATGAAAGGATACACATCAAAAATTGTCGATAGTAGCGATTTAAGCAAAATTGATACTTTTGGATTTAGAGGTATTATCTCTTAAAGATTTAATACATGTATACGATATTTACCTTATCAATACTTATATCAATTATGTAGGAGAGTCATTACATGCTATATCTTTATGCTCAAACAAAACCACAGTTCTTTCAAAAAACTTTAACGAAAAATTAGCTGGAATGGTAAAAATTTCCCCATCGAATACAGAAACGTAAGAGGAATTATGTTTTTATCATTATACTTTTGAAAAATAAATTTAAACTTTAATTTAATCATCACCTTCTTTTATCATTTTCAGAGATTTTCAAGTGTACTCGAGTGTAAGAGAAAATGGAACAACAGTATCTGTAAAAGGGCCGTTGAGTAAATTCCCTGTTAAAATACAGGTAATTTCCAAACAATTTATATTATTCAAGGATTAAAAATAAAATTAATAAAATATTAAATAAACTTTCATTTTTAATTTTATACTTATTATCCGCTGATATTTCATAAAATGTATTTTTTTACTATTTTTCAAAGAACGAGAAAAAAAAGGCATCTGAAATTGCACCTAAAATAAAAAAAATGATTACAAATTACTATTTTTGCTATCCAGGCATCAGATTTCAGCTTATATTAAAGAAAAGTGCTTCAAAGCTTTTAAAGCCAAAAGCAAAAAAAGAAAACAGCAATGTTTTTACATGGCCTGCTTGCATTAATCTAAATAAGGCTATAGCTCATATTTATGGAAGAGAATCTGCTAAATCAGCTTATATTAAACATATATCCACTGAAATCAAAACTTTTAGCAACGGAATTACTGTAATTAACGACTTTGCATCAAATGAAAATAACCCAGATTCTCAAAGTTTAAATAAAAATTTCGATCATAAAAATCACCCAAAAATATCAATGTCATCGTTATCGTTTTCTATAATACATAAAACTGCCATTAAAAATGCTTGGTGTAACAGCCAGGACAAGTTTGTTGCGATAAATAAAAGGCCAGTACTACTAAATGAAAAGTCAATATCTGAAATAATCAAAGGAGTAAAAGAACTTTCTAAAAATTTAATAAACACTGATTTCAATAATATTAAAACTGCATTCGGACCTAGAGATGAAAGTTTTGTATACATTATTCAAATTTCAATTCCACCTTCATACATAGATGTTAACTTGAGCGCTAAAAAGGATGTAGTCAGTATTATAAACCCAAAAATAATTATGGATTTTCAATCAAAGCTGGAGCTGACACAAAAAGATATCATAAATAGCAATCTAGAGGAAAACTTGAAAAAAGAAAAAATAGTCAAGACTTCAATAATTAATGAAAAAATCGACAGTCAAAATCTTTATATCCCAGATGCTTCAAGAGACTTGGACCAGGCTATCCTAGATTATCTTGAATATGACTCGCTAGAGTCTTCAACGATTTTAGAGACCGAAAAATGTACAAAAATAGATAGTGATCCAAAAATATTAGCAGAAACAAAAGAATTTATACCAACAGTTTATTCAACTGAGTCTAGTAGTATGGAATTGTCATTAAAACCGAATACACTAGATGAAATAACTGGTAAAATCATTTTCAATACAGAGTCATCAGATAAATTTCATACTAAAGATGGATTTTGGGTATCAAATATGGAGTCATTTGATTCAAGTGACTTTGAGGGCGAAGATATTTATCAAAATTCAAATAATTTCTCGGCCAAGGAATCCAAGTCAACAGAAAAAAATGAATTAGAAACATTATTTAACTCAGAATTATCTAGTGACGCGTATATAGAATCATTTATAATGAATTTTGAAAATGAAAATAAACCCTTTAAACAATCCAGTATGAAAGAAGTAAGATGCGATGATCATAGTGACGTTTACGGCCTAAAGGAAATGCATCAATTAAATCAAGAAGTAAATGATGGTAGTTTATCTAAAATTTCAGAGTGTGGGTATGAAAAAGAGCAGCTAAATGATCATCAAGAAATGACTATTTTCACAAACCTAGCTGAAACTGTTGATTTAGGGCATCAAATACATTGTACAAAAAATCAAAGGACTAATATATTTGATGAGAGAACAGGAAAACAATCCATTGATGCGGAATGTATTATGAATAATTTAATTCCAATGAACAGTCGAGATTATCGAAATTCACAAAATAGGTCACCAAAAAATTCAACAACGAGCATGAGACATTCATCACGCAATACTAAATCATTAAATACTGGAGAAATAGCTAATAAGAAGAAAAAATATGATGCAGGGTATCGAAACCAAATGATTAATTCCAAAAATAAAAAAACAGCTATATATTCGTTCTGGTATAAAAGCCCACAAAATTTTAAATATATTGAACAAAAAGATCTTGGGCATAAAAGTCCAGCACCATTTAAACCAAGAGGTAAAGGTATAATATATAATTTAAAGAAAAAAGGAAACTATAATAATATATTCGATAATACTAGTAAACATGAGGAAAGTCTGAAAAAAATAAGAACTGAAAATGATATTATACTAAATAATATCCATCAAAGCGGAGGGGTGGATGTAAGAAATGGTCTTCAATCAAGTTTTTTGGTGAATTCAGACATTCAAGATAGCAAAGAAGCTATACATTTTAATTCAAATTGTTTTAAAAATACCGAAAGTAAAAATGCCAATTATCCTTTTGAAGATAATGAGTTTATTCAAAAAAATGTAGTAGGAAATTTAGACGGAAATTTTAATCAGAACAAAGTTTATGAGAAAGCTATAAAAGACGAGGATAATAATTTCAAAAATTATGGGATTCATTTCTGTTGCAAATCAGAATACATTAAGGTATACTGCCCTAATTATTTCTCAAGTAATAATTTTTTAGATTATAAAAACTCTATTGAATCTATTGATACTAAGTCAAGCCTTTATTCAGAGAGAATAAAATATTTCAATGGCTCAATAGTTGCAAAAAGAATTGGAAAATTTAAAACATTATTAAATGTCTACACAGAGCATAATTCGAGGCGTGATAATTTAAATATAAACAATAGTTTGCTATTTAATAAAGGCACTCAGAAATCTATTAATTCTTATAGTAAAGAACTTGGAACAAGGATAGCTGAAAAAATTAAAAAGCCTGATAATTATGAAAACGACCATAAGATAAACAAATGCCTTGAAAAAGAAAATATTGAAATTACATCTGTTGGGGTTACAAAAAAGATTTCAATATACTCAGTAAATGTAAAATATGTTTCAAGCACTCGAAATTTTAACTGGGACGAATTTTTGCAAGGCAATAAGGAAATATTATTTTTCAAGGCAAATAATTTTTTATGTTGTGCAGATCTCGATTTTTGGATAGCATTTATAAAAATTATGGCTATAAACTTTAAAGAAGAAAAAACCCGATCTGAAAGCATTGAAATCGAAAATTATATTTTTTTACAAAAAAATAAGAAAAATGAAGAGGAATTAACTCAAAAAACAAATGCAGTTTGGAACTTTATGAAAGCAAAGGATTCTGATTTTATTAAAAAGGTCATAAAGAGTACGAATATAGAGAAAAATAACGTTTTGAACGATTTTCAAGATTTCACAAATTTAATTTTTATGTTAGCTATGACATTGATTAAATCAAGGATCAGAGTTCATAAATTATTTGTTTTGGCTCGAATAGACTAAAAAAAAAATAAGCAGGCAAAAATCTATTATAGCTTTACAAAAGTGTTTTAATTATGTACATTATCAATATATAATATTACAAAAATTCCAGCAATCATAAAAAAATAGCCTTCTTAATCAATCCATTCTTCTTGGGCGCCAAAAATTGTTGGTATTAGGACCTATTCTATTTTTATGATAGCTTTCTTCCGTGTTATTGTGAATAAAGCTAGGGTATTCTATGTATTCGTTTTGAATAAATTGATTGTAAGTACTTAACCTTTTAATATCCTTAGTACTATTAATAAGATACGGGGAAATTTCTTGAAAGCTAGGTTTAATATTTTGGTTCAGAGTATTTTCGTGTTTACTTCCACTAATGTTAAAAATGCTGTTCAATGGTTTGATATGTTCTAGTTCAGGATTACTTTTGTATTTTTGGTGTTCGTTAAATAATAAGTTTTCATTAACGAAAGCGTCAGTTTCTCGCGGATAGTCTATATAAATATCAAAAATAAGTTTATAGCCTAATAGTAGGATAAAATATGTAAAATACATAATCTTTCGTCATTTTCATAGTCTACTCTATTTCTTGGAACAAATCTATTGTTAATAGCTACATTATTATCATCAATAAAAAATGAAGACAGTGATCGTTTTTTTCGAAGCTTGTTATCATATCCGCTATTAAATTTATCATTTTTAGTGAATTCGACATTATTTATAATTGCAGAATTATCATTTAGGGATAAAATGGGCTCATTCTGGATCTATTTAATAATAAATAATTTATTAGATGAATAAAAAAATACAATATTGTCGTAATACTTCAGGTGTGTCATCTTTTTTGGTTTTAATGTTACTGTATATATGAATGTTTTCGTGAATTTCTTTTTCAATGTCAGTATTTATTGAAGGTTTAATATCTAGGAATCTCATTTTTAGTCTCTTGCTTTTTTTTGATTGATTTTTATTTGGTACTAAATTAATTATCTATTAATTATCAATTATTTAAAATACACATTATATTAAAACTTTACTAATGATTTTAAACACCGCTTACTACATTTTCTTTAGGATTATTTTCATGCATTTCAATTTTATTATTATGTGTCAAGTTAAATGGATCTTCTGGAAATGAACTTTTTGAAGAAACTATAGCTATTATTGATAAATATGAATTTGATATTTTAGCTACAAGAAAAGTGTGTTTATTTATATTATTCAAATAGCTTACATTTTTTTATAGAGTTTATTCCTTTGTTGAAAACACCCAATTTACTTGTAACATTTTTAAAATCTTTTCCAAGAATAGGTCTGATCTAAATAATTCATTTATATGATTATACAAGAAGTAACGTTTAATATATATTTCCAATTTATTAGTAGAAATAGCTATTATTTGGTTACAGTTAATCTTTCTAAGAACTCAAATCTACTATGTGAAGCCTTTTTTTTCTTATCTGAAATTTTTGATACTCTTGAAATACTAGGCATTACATCAATCTAAATTTATAATAAAATATTAGATAAGAGTAGTAAATTTTTTAATGTTCTTGAATTTTATATACAGTATTATTATTTGCGCTAAATTAAATTGAAATAAATCAGTAAGTTTATATATGTATTGTAAATGAAAGCTCTATAGTAAAATAATGTAGTCATATCCATATTCGATGAAGATACTAGCGTTCTATTGCAAAAAAAAGTTAGACAATATTGCCCAGCTGAAGATTTAAATACGTTGAAAACATGGTATTTATCAGCATTTAAAAAAAATGGCACCTCGTATTTGAATTCAAGCGCATTAGTTTTGTTTATAAAAGTGGAATAACATTAAGCCTTTGAATATCTGAATCGAGAAATAAATTGCTCCTAGTTACCTCATCTTTGCTAGCAGTTATATTATTGGCTACAAGTTTAGAATTCTTATGCTTTTCATAAGAGTTCTCTAAACCTATTATACTAATACTTTCGCCAGCTTCTAAACTAGCTTCATTATATCCTGAAATAGCATAGTTGTTTTCGTTTTGATTTTTTAAAAACTCTTCATGTTCTTTAAGATAAATAATTATTCTTTTAAGCTTATGGTTAGTCTCTATTTTACCGATTTTCTTTCTTTTTGACTCTTCTTCTATTAAAGATATATGGGCCATAAGGTTTTCCTTGGTGAGTTTCAAGTGCTTTTTAGTCAAAAACCTCTTTATTTTTATCAAATTTTCCATTTCAGCACTGCTGTTAAATAATATTGATATAATGAATATTCAAAGGGTAATTCTTATAATGCTAGTATAATTCGAATTAGAATCTAAATGATAACTATATTTATAAGATATTTCAGTTATGAAAGAGGTAGTTTTGATTTTAAATATATCAATCATACATAAAAAATAAAAACGTAAGATTCAAATAAAAAAGATTTTTTAATGGTTATATACCTTGGTCGAAATTTTCTATGGGAATGGAATAAGAGCTATTCTTTAAGAGGAAATATGAAAAAATAATTAATATATAATGCAAGTCACGCTCGTTTATAAATTATACTAGCGCATAAGACGAGGTTATCTTATTTAGGTGAATCAGCAATCTAAGAGCATTTACTAAATACATAAAACAAGCACATTATTTTGTGACGAAAGTTTTCGGGTAATGCAATTATTTTATATAATTTAAAAAGAGAATCCTGTAATCTTGAAAAAAAGTAAACCTTTGTGGCAAAAAAAAAAAAAAAACAAGGTTAGCATGTATGATTCTTCATTAAAAAAAATTCCCACAATTCCATATCATAAAATTAAATAAGAGCTTTTCTTGTAGAAAAAACGGATAAAATGAAGAGAAAATACGGGCATGTGGACAAGTGGCTGAAATGCTACTAACTGAGCTGGATTTAAATAGCTTATATTCAACATTCCATATAAAGGATAGCTATTAGCCAACAAATTTCTATCCATTAAAAAAAAATTGAAAAAAAATTGAAAATACATATTTAAAAGGTTTTTTTTTTTAATACTTGGAGCGTGAAGTGTATATCGAAAATTGAATTTGGCTTATTAAGTTATTGATCTTTTGAGATATAGGAGTTGGAAGCAGTAGCCAAATGAAAGTGCGTGTAATACGTGAAATGAGTCAGCATTCATTTTATTTCATAGTATTTTAATGCCTTAGAGAAAAATAATATGTAAAAAATTGCAGGAAGTAGCAGGCATAGTCCAGCTGATCCTGCTCATGACTTTTTTTTTTTTTTTTTCATTAGACATTGAGTTTAATAGATTTTCAAAGAGTGAATTTGATTGTTGTGTAATACAGGTAAGACATACAATTCAGTCATGATTGGCAAACCAAAGAATGCTGAGAAGAATTAAAAGTCACAATCAATAGAATAGTGATTAACAGCTGAAATTAAATGGCGGGGATGACTAAAATATCATATTTCTCAAAAGCTTGAATCCAAGTTTTTTGTATTCTAACTTTATGTTTAAAAAAATTAACAAAAATTATTACATTGCCTCTAACTGCAAAAAGTAAAAAATTAGCACTCAGTAAGAATTTTGATTTAGTTAAATAGATTTATAATTCTATTGCTTTTTCTCTTACTCCAGAGATAAACTAAACCAATATTTTCTTGGATAAAATTGAACTAAACCAAGTGTATTTTCGATTTTCTCGAAAAGATTACTCAAGCACGTGAAAGAATCCTTTATATTTAATAAAAATTAAATAATATTCACAAAGTTTTAAATCTTTTCCCTTAAAAAATCTCTTTTAAACTATTTTACATTTTTAAAAAAAGCTATGTTGTTATTACTAATATCAAAATTTAGAGTTGAATTTAATATGAAATTTTCACTAATCAGTTTTCTCTGACGTTGATAGAAAAAAAGCACATAAATTACGGATGAGCAATAATAATATAGAAAAGTGTTTTATTTGACTCTTTATTGTTGGCTATGGATTTGCTACAAAACGAGCGAAGGGTACATTAATTATTCCAGTTAAAAAAGTAGGTATATCTTATAAAGTTTAAATACCTTACCCAATACATACAAAGCATAATTATCAAAAAATTAATATTATTAATCCAGTAGTTCGTTATATATATTTAAATAAATACTAGAAAAGATGAAAATATTGAAAAATTACTAGCACAATTTTATGTACGCCACAAATCTAGTTGCTTTCGGAACCTATGTTAGTGTAAAAATTTTAAATTTTATTTATGGGCCACGTAATCTTTATTCTGGTAGAAAAAAAGTCTATACAATTTGCTTAATTGGTTTTACAAATTTCAATCAAGAGGTGTATTCCAAGAGGTTTAGCATTTAGAAATTAAATAAGGTTATGAAAGTTATCTTTGAGTGTAAAGTTGACACATAAAGTAGCGTTGTTAGTGATAGTAAATATTGCGATTTAAAATATAATTTAAAATTAAATTAATGGAAGTATCATCATCTAAACATGCTTAGATATTATTCAAGCGAGAAAATGTATTATTTTATAAATAACAAATATTGAAGTTTAAACATTGTTAAATTAGCAAAAAAAAGTTAAATATATTCTTGAGTAAAATAAATGATGAGCTATAGACGTTGAGATTATTCATATTCAATCACTGAATGGATAGGCGATTTCAAAATACTTCTGCCACTAAGTCCAGAAAGCTCAATGACGAATAAGTTCAAAACAACATTAGCACCTAGCTTGGCGATAAGTTCTTCAGCAGCTCTGCAGGTTCCTCCAGTGGCGAGTAAATCGTCAACGATCAATACATTTTCTCCATTTAAAATAGAATTAGATTGGATTTCAACAGTATCAGCTCCGTATTCCTTTTCGTAAGTAGTGTTGACGAGAGTGCCTGGGAGTTTTCCTGATTTGCGAATAGGAACAAATTTGGCATTCAGTTTAAGAGCGAGAGTTGGGCCAAATAAAAAGCCGCGAGCATCAAGACCGACAACGGCATGGATTTTTTTTTCAGCTAGTTTTGAGGCAAATTCTACTGAGACCTTTACCATATGGTTCAATAGGCAGTCGAGAGCTTGGGGGTTCAAGAATATTGGGAAAATATCTCTGAATAGAATTCCTTCCTTTGGAAAATCTTGGTAATCAGCAACCAAGGCCTTGACCTTTTCAATGGTAAATTCTTGCGAGTTATTTGATTCTGACATTTCGAGCACAAGTTAATTTAAAAGAATAAAATCTGTCTATTTAATAAGCTGAATTCACTTTCCAAAGGTATCTACTGGTATTTAATTATGGAAAATTTAGTCGTATTTATATGCGATATTACAGCTATTGGATTTGTTCACTAGACTGCTATAAAAAAATTTTTTTTTTCAAAACAATTTTCGAATATGCACTTTGGCTCCTGGGCATAATTACATAATAACAACACGCTATTAAATTAGTCCCTGTGTCAAACACGACAAAAATATATAGTAGAAAAAATGTCTCATGCTGCATAAACATGATCTTTAAATGCGGTGTTGATATTAAAGCTTATGCAAACCCAATTAATACGTAGGCATTGTTTTGTATCGTTGCTTACTGGATGGATACATTAATCACAATTCAATTGTTCATGTCCAATATATATACTTGATCAAAGAGCACTAGGTAATGGTTGGATGGATTTTCTATATCATGTTACGATAGATTAACTTTATAATTCGATTTGATCATAATGCAATAAGTTTGTGCTACTCAAGTCCCATATGTCAGTTAAAGCGTCATTTCCAATTTTGACTTCTAATCAACTAATTGCATAATTATTAAAAGTAAAAGAAGCGTTATTTTTTACTGATAAAGTGCAGTATGAATTTCAACACTACCAGCTGGTACTGTGCATTTACATAGTCACATTATAATAAATCAAGCATAAATTGAAAGTAACCGAAAAAGTTTTTATTAGCGTGTGGATCACGCTTGATGACAGTTTTTTTCGTTTGACCAAGATTTATGAAATAAAAATTTTTATTTAGCTAAACTTTGAATACATATGAATAAAGTGTGATCAGAAAGTCAACAGATTTCTATTAGACACAATCCCTAATATGTAGTTATGTGGAAGCTATAGATTATTAAGCTCTGTTTATTGCAGAAGATAATTAACTTTTTATATTTAGTTATTTGATATTAAAAAAATTGTAAGAAAGATATTATCCCTAATGATTGTACACTATTTCTTTGACGCCGTTAACTATTCGCAATCCATGCTATTAGATTACCTTGCTAAATTTTAGGAGATAAAATTCCCCTATCTAATAATTTCTAGTTCTTTTAATTTATTTCTGTAAAAAACCACAATTAATGTTATTTGATTATTCACGAAATGCATACTAGAAAATTTTTATAGAATTTTTTATTTAATTTAAAAGAATCCAATAATATATTATTGGTTTGATGATAACAAATAATTATCAACTACTTTATTCAGTACTAGTAATTCTGGAAATCTGATTTAATTTATTTATTTTTTTTTTTTTTGGAAATATATGTATTTTCCACAAATTCTCTAGAGTAACTACAACTTGGTGATAGAGTATGTAATAAAAATGGATAAAAGAATTATCAGCTCAACATCAGTATACTATAGTATGAACTTTTAATAATGGTTTTTCCATTAAAATATTTAACAACAATAACTTTAATTACTCCTATTCGGTGCGATGTACTATAACAGAAGAAAAAAAAGAAAATATCCACATTTTTAAGCAAATTATCAACAGTAATCTATTATTGATAATATGAAATAATCTTAGAGAAAGCGGAACATTATAATTAAATTCTATTTGTTTATTATTAAAAAGAATAAACTATTGGTTATATAATTAAATTCATTTGGTGGTTTTTTCTAATAGGATTAAATAATAAAACTTATGGAAAATGGCCAGTAAAAATATAATAGGAATGATTCAATACTTCCAAATAGTCTCCAGTATATTGCGTATGTTCAAATTATTATTAAATAAGTTTTATATAAATTACCATCTAACCAAATGTAAAAATCGAAAATTTTTACCATGAGTAGTGGAAAATAAAATCAAAAAAAAACTTATTAATAGTAGAATTTCTTATTTATAATATTTTTTCCGAGTTGATAAAAATTATAGCACAATAAACATAGTATGAATCATAATATTATTATAAAATAAGTCTGTATAGATTCGATTTTATAACAGAGAGTTATTAGAATTGTTTGATTTCTATCTGAAGTAAAGGAAATTTTATCATTAAGTAGTTTATAGATTAAAGTTTGTAACAAGACATAAACACCAATAATTATAGCTAAAACCACAGTTTTAAAATTAGAAAGTTAATAAAAACATAAATAAAGCATAATTGAATAATTAACGTTAAAAAAAATGAGATATTTACCAAATATTATAATTCTTTATTATAAATATTGGGGATTGTTTGAGATAGCAGGATTTTCTCTAATAGCTTTTTCCTACATATCAGCTTTACTTTTACTTTTAAAATATTATTAGAAAATTATAGAACGTATTATCTGGTACTTTCAATAGTTTTATTGAACATTTATAAATAAGATTAATTTATAATAAAAAATGTTTGTATTCTAATCAGAGTATTCAATATTTTGATCTCATCGCCATTATCAGCTAATATCTAAAATTATCAAAATTAATATAAAACAGAATATTTGAGGAAAATTTTACTTTTGATTTTGATTTATAAATATTTTATTTATTCAAGTTAAGCAATTCAGTTTATTCTGTTAATTAAACTTTAAGGTGCGAAATTTTGATTATTGCAAATCATTAATACGAAAGGATTAAGTTTTTATAAATTAAATCTAAACACATTAAGTGTATTTTTAATGTGTTAATTTAATTTATTTATTTTATAAATTATAAAATTACAATTGTGCTGAGATTTTATCTCATAATTGTATGATCTTATTATTTAATACCAAAAAATAAACAAATATAACTTATAAAAAGTAAATATTTGCATGTTTTTAAGTTTGAACGGTTTTGAATCAAGGAAGTCATAGTTATTATTCTGAAAAAATTAGAAAATTTTTTGGAATTATTTTTTTTTATATGTAATAGCAATTTTCTCGCGATTTTTTTTTATTTGCATCATTTAGACATTAAACTTCAATAAAAGAGTTGAAAGCATACAGTTTAAACAAAATTATTTTGTTAAATTATTGTCATTAATACTTATGCTTTTTATCGATACTAAAATAAATTAAACAAACAGCTAAAAAAGTATTTGTCAAATTTTAATAAGTTTTTCAACAGCTTATCAATTGGTTTTATATAATATTATAACCTATTCAATATGTTAAATTTCAAAAACTACAGAATAATTAATTTATGTATTTTCTATAATTTATTATTTATGGGGTCTAATTAATTTAGCTCTTTTTTTAATCATATTTTTATTATTTAAAATCCTTTTAATCTTTATATTTATATTTTTATATGAATCTAAATAATAAAATATAATGATATAAAAATCATAATTATTGTTTTCATTTTACTTTGAAATTTTTATAGACGTGATTAATAATATTTATCATAAGTCTATCTAAAAAAAATTATGAATAGTATAGGATAACGAAAAGTTATTTATTCTCTTTAAATGATGATTTATATTATAATTCATATAACATTATAATCTATATTAATGCAATAAATTTGAATTTAATTTATTTTATACAGTAAAGATTTTAATTGTTAATATTTAGATATTGCATATAGTCTATCGATCATTATATCTATAACTTCAATTTAGTGTTATAGATTAAAGTTAAAATTTATACGCAATTTATAGGCCATTTTTTATAATCAATATATTTTTTTAATAATGACTTTTAAAAACTATTATTTTTTATTATTTTATAATATATACTTAATATTTTTTTATAAGCTATTGTGTTTAATTCATATGATATAAGAGTTACTACATTTATATCGTATTTAAAATCAATATAAAATCACCTATTAATAATAAAATACAGTAAATCAAAATAAAAATCATTAACTTTCAGAAAATTCAAATATGGATCGATTTTGAGAAATAACTTATGATATAAAGCGCTGATGAGAATGTTGTTGCTAAACTCAAACTCTGGTAAAAAAATAATACTTGAGACAAATAACCACTTAAAACTTTTAAAAAAATAGGGTAAATGGAAAAAAATGATCGCTTTCTAATACATATCATAAATCAAGTTAATTTTAAAATATTTAATTACTTGAGATCACAAATTTTTTAATTTTTCTACTCATAGTATTTAATTCAAATCATACACATTTCAAATTCATAATAAATATCAAAATTTTTATATCTTTATTTTTTTTTGATATGTAGTAGTTTTTTTGTTTCCATTCTTTAACGAATTTATGTATACCTATGTTTTGATGAATTACAGAATTAAATGAGATAGATGGCAAATTTTCTGACTAAAGTTTTAGAGCCAAATTCTCATAAACTAACTAAAAAGCTATTTAGTTGAAATTGTTTGAGAAACTTGAATGATGCGTTTAAACTATAACTATAGCTAAAACAGCTAAAATCGTACCAATATTGATACATAGTTACTTTTATAGATGTTTTTTATCTATTTGATTTTAAAGTATTGTTCGATTTTGGCCAATTGTTCGTTGAAGTAATTCAAAATTTTTAGTACAGTTGGTTAGCATTTACATATTTCCGAGAGCCTTAGCCTATTATCCCTAAAAATAGCTATTCCATTATACCATAGTGTATGCAAAAAAATTTTGTTAGCCTATTAGCTACAAAGCGATTTCAAACTGAAGCGTAATTAGGTAAGACAAAACTTCTTACCTAAATGTGATTTTTAGATAAATATTGTTATAGTAATTATACTTTCATTTATATCCTAGCAGAATAATCATTTGAATATAGTTATAACACTTCTTACCATATTTTTAATCAAAATAAAATCATCTCAGTGTTCAATTGAATATCA
Organism: Smittium culicis; assembly: GCA_001970855.1. Classification (NCBI taxonomy): domain Eukaryota; kingdom Fungi; phylum Kickxellomycota; class Harpellomycetes; order Harpellales; family Legeriomycetaceae; genus Smittium; species Smittium culicis. The sequence continues at coordinate 33,426 of LSSN01000030.1, forward strand.
TAAATTTGATTGTCCGACTTTCTTATTCTGAGATCTAGATCATACCACTACCGAATCCTACGACATTTCATCGATTCGATTTTGTGAATCTTCAGCAAATTCATCATCCAGTTTAAACTTCATTTTTTCTTTTTTTTTAAAAATATTATTTAATCATGAGATGTAATGGTTGCGGTGGAAATAGCATCGAGCATGATACAGCCTCAGGGACATCTTTTTGTATGCAGTGTGGTCTGGTAAATACTTTTTCTTCTAATTGATTTACTTTTTATCCTATTTATTTTCTAAAATTATAAGTCTTGTTTTTTACGATTAAAGTCTATTGATTGTGTAATTCTTAATTCATAAAATTATTAATATTTTGAAAACATTTATAGGTTGTTGAAGAAAATACAATTGTATCAGATATCACTTTTGCAGAAAACAGCGCTGGTGCCACTGTTATTGTCGGAAATTTAGTTAATGCCGGAAGTAGTAAGTTTTTATACTACTTCAATACATCAACTCTATGAATTTTATAAGCTTTAATTAATTTACTATTTATACTATAGCAAGAACTGTAGGAAAAGGCATTGGGAAACACGGTTATAATTCCTCTTCGAGAGACAACACTCTGTACGATGGTAATTACAAATTAATTGTCTCCCATATATATTTGTTTTTTCATTTCTTGTTTAGCTTATATTTCTTTATTCTACAATCATAGCTAAAAGAAAAATACTTGCCATTGCAACTGCACTAAGACTATCTTTAAATTACGTCGAATCTGCCCAGCGTTATTACCATCTGTCTTTAAATTCTGGCTTTACCAGGGGAAGAAAAAAAAACAGCGTTGCTGCTTGTTGTCTATACATTGTTTGTAGAATGGAAAAATCTTCTCAGATGCTTATCGACTTTTCAGATATTCTGCAAATTAACGTTTTTAAGCTCGGTGTTACTTTTGTCCGTCTAGTTAGAAATTTAAATTTAATAATTCCTTTAATTGATCCTTCACTCTACATATATCGTTTTGCATCAATGCTTGACTTGGGTGATAAAACACAAGCCGTCGCTTTGGATGCACTGAGATTAGTTCAACGAATGGATAGAGACTGGATTCAAACAGGAAGACGACCTGCAGGAATTTGCGGAGCATGTAATTAAATTATATATAAAGTATTTATCTGGATACAATTTAACTTTTTTTTTTTTTTTTGGTTTAGGCTTACTTATTGCATCCAGAATGCATAACTTCCGCAGAACTGAGCAAGATATTATTCCAGTTGTTAAAGTATCTGTTATTACACTTAAAAAAAGGCTTGATGAATTTAAAAAAACCCCAGCCTCACGGTTATCAATGGCAGATTTTCGGAAAGTCTGGCTCGAAAAAATGGCAGATCCTCCTTCGTATACAAACAATAGATTAAAAAATAAAAGGCTGGCTAAAATAAAGGAATCTAATCATCTTGATTTTTGCAATGACAAATCTGATTTGGACTTTGATAATAATACAGTTGTTGAATATTTCATAAAAAGCATGAAAATTAGGAAGACGCCAAATATCGAATCTAATAACAATATAATAGAAGCTATGTATAAAGATAGCATCACTTATAGCGATGATGAATCTACAGATCCAACAGACAAGAAAAAAAACAAGTTTAAAAGCCAAGAACCTCTAGATAAAGATGTAGTGGCACAAATTTTAAACAACGAGAGAAAAAAGTATTCTCATTTAGATCCTAGTAATACCAGTATTATTCAAAACTTTGATGTGGATATCAGTAAGTGGGAGGATTTTGATGACTCTGAAATTGAAAATTGTCTTCTAACTAGTGAAGAGGTCGAAGAAAAAACCAAAATTTGGACAAATAATAATAAGGAATATTTAGAACTACAGGAGCTTAAAAAGCTTTTTAATGAAAAAACAGGAAATAATGATGACACGGATAAACCTAAACCTAAAGTAAGCCTTTCTTGATCTTTTTGGTTTTCTCGTATATTTACTCTCACTATTTAAATAAATCTCATACTAAGGCTTTAACTATATTTTATTAATCTATAATACTATTCTTTAGAAAAAAAAGTCAGCTAGAGTTGGACATAAACAGGGAGAAACTGCGCTTGAATCAACTAAAAATATGCTTGCATCTAAAAAATTATCTAAAAAAATAAACTATGACGTTTTAGATACTCTATTTGAACTTGATGTTACCCCACCAAACAAAAAACTTAAAAAAGAGGAAAAGGTTAATGAAGCTCTTGTCAACAAAGTATTAGATAAAGTCAGTATGAATTTGGATGTTGTAACGCCTTCTTTGTTAGCTAAAAATATGACTATTACAACAGAATCGACAATAGATAGTTTATCACTATCTCAAAATTCAGAGCTTGAAGCACTGACTCAAGTTTCAGGAAGCGCCTCGAGTCTTGAAATGCACAAATCTGGTGACGTTAAAGTAACGCTTAATAATAAAGAAACTTTTGAAAGCGATAATACTTCAAGCCAAATAATCGATGACCTTAAGACACAAGTGAATGAGCCAGAGCTAGTAAAAACCAACTTCAGCAATGATGCTCTTGGCGATTTTGATGACGAAGATTTTGACGACGAAGAGGAGGAAGAAATTGGAAAAGACGAAGATGAATTCGCTAACAGTGCTCGATTTGCATTAGGGTATGATGATGACGGTGACTATGGTAATGACTATGAAGAATATGATTAATTCAGATATCATAGATCCTTTATCCATTCTTTTTTTTTAAATTTATACGACCATTCTTTGATATTCAATGACAACTATAATTTTCCTTTTTATTTTTTTTTTTTTTGAAACTTTGGCTACTCAAGATTTTTATTCGCTAACATTGTTTATAAACTTTCGATTTTTTTCTGCCAATAAATTTTGTACATAAAATATTTACCTTCATTTCCAACTTGCAATGTTATTTTCTTATTTGTAAACAAAGATATGTAAATAACATAAAAATTAAATGGAATAAACTACTATCAAAAATATCAAATAAATCCTTAACAACGATAAACTAAGTTTAACATTTATTGTCCGATATATATACCGTATTAAAGCGTATATACAAAAATTATACAAGTACACTACTACATCTTTTCAACGTGGTTTAAACATGGAAGAATACTTGAAAACTTTTAGCGAAATAAAAGACGAAGACCGCAGGGCTGCTCTATACTCAGATTTGAACATACAAAAAGACGAAGATTATAATTGGTACAAGGAATGTATGAGCGTATGGGAAAAAATTATAGTTGGTAGCGCTGAATTGGGATATTTAACGGATTCAAACTCATCTTCAATGTCAACAGAAAAGAGTAAATCTACATATCTATATTCATCATAATAAATTCCTAATATTTTATAATTAATCGATTTTTTCGTATTTAGATTGCTATTTAATTTCGTATGTTCTTTAAATTTTTGAATGAATAAAAATATCATTTTTTGCCTAACTTTTTAGATTCCAATTCAGCGAAATTTGTTACTTGCATTAACATAGATAGAATCGAGAATAAATTTAGAGTTGGTATTGATACACCCACTAGCTTTGACGAGATCTTAGTAACTATAGTCTTTATAAAAAATTATAACCTTTACATGATACTCATATAGATTAAAATCTTTAAAATTCTTATAGCCATCATTTCTTGTATTCTTGCTTTTGATTAATTAATTTTTTTGATTATAAAAAAACATAGGACTACTTGATAAAAAAGAAAGTTCTTGTTCAATTCGATTTGTATTTGAAAGATTCCGAATATTCGATTTTTAGCTTATCGTGGTTATTCAAAGGTTTTTTGGGTAGTCAGCACAGCAAAATTAACAATAATATAGATATAGATACGAAGTTTTTACACGTCATTACTCCGCTTGTACAGGTACTATAAATTTTACTTTTTTTCGTTTTTTCAATTTTTTTTTTTTTGATAGCAAATACTGTAAAAATTGTTCTCTATAGAAAATATGCGATAAAATTCTAGCTGTACAAACTGAGAGGTGTATTTTTCAAACCACAGACGGGATTATGAGCAAAGATAAATTTAAACAAGTTTTTGGCAGTTGTATATTTACTTCAGAAAACAATATACTAACTCCAAAATCAGATACCATTATGAGCGAAGTTGATTACTCTGTAATTACTAGGAGACTTGCTATGGATTCGAAAATACTATGCCACAAAATTACAGATCGAAATCTAGTAAATTATATAGCTCCTAATATTATTGCTAAATTTCATAAAACTAAATTATTTGCTTATTTCATATAATTAGGAGGTAATAAAGTTTGTAGGAGTTAGTGGAATACTCGAAAAAATTAGACCACTTGATATTCAGATTCTTGATGTAATTATTTCTCATGATACAATAAGCTCGCAAATTAGCAAACTTCAATCTAAATCTGATAACCTAAGGGAAAAAGCAATCCAGCAAACAAGCAACAAAACAAGGCAGAACAAGAGCAGTGCGCTAGCCAATTTGAAGCTTTCAAAGCACATTGAATTAAATTTACTTCCAAGCCTAAACAACTCGCTTGTTACATTAAACGAAATAATCACACGTATAGAAAAATCATCATCTGAGGCAGACTATTTAGAGGCAATCGAAACAGGAACGAAAGCTCTTGTAACAATGAACAAACTAGTTAATGTTGAGAATGTCGAATACACTTTTGAACAGTTAACTTCAGCTCTTGCTGACCAAGATGAGATTGACTCTATTATTAATACAGAAACATCAAATTTAAATTCAATTTCCAGCATTGCTGATGAACAAGATCTAATGAGTGAATTAGAGGAATTGATTTCATCTCAGAGTGTAATAGAAGCTACACACGAATCTAACGGGGATTCTACTAAAAACATAGACGATAATGCCAAAAGCCTTAAAGGTACTAAAAAAGATAAAGTAGCTAAATCTACTAAGAATAATATCAAAAGATCTTCCAAAAATGAGCTTGAACTGAAAAAATCATTTTCTAAAGATGAAAATGAAGACGAAGACGAAGACGAAGACGAAAGCAAGGAAATATCTAAGATGATGAATAAGACATCAATTTTAGCCGAGTAAACGAAATTCATACGATACAATATACTATTATATTTTACTTAAAGCATCTTCTAATCAATCATTCATTTCTATACATATATATAATGAGAATAAAATATTTATTAGATAGTATAAATAGTATATTAAGCTAAGTACTATTTCTATATTTGAGATTTAATTTGATAATGGAATTTACGGTTATTGAAATAGAGTATTTAAACTACTATTTTTTAGAGAAAAAATGAAAATAAAAAAAAAAAATGAAGCAGTAAAGATGATATATATATCATAGTAAAATTTAAAATTAAATTTAGTTTAAATAAAAAGGGAGAAAGCTAAGGCTACATAATAGAACAACAAGAGTTAGTTTTTTTTGCAGTTTTATAAAACATTTTAGATTGGTCAGATAGTTGGTTTGATTTTTCTACCAAGTTATCTAAGCGTTCACCTCGCTCGAGAACAGATTCTATAGTTTTATGGAGAACGACTTTGGTTTCATCAAGTTCCATTTGGACGTTCATAATGACATCGGCTTGACGAGGGGACTGGTAATCAACGAGATATTTGTTTAACTGCGGCTGAAATCTACCATCACCTTTAGTCAATTCCGAGGCTTTTGGATTGAGCGCCGAAAATTCGTCGAGGAGTTTTCCAGCAAGGGATAGGGCTACGCGGTTAGGGTATTCGGTGTCAGTTATTACCACAGCAGCTAAGCCATCTGTTCTGTTGTACGCAAAAGCGGTATAATCTATTGTTATTTATTAACAGCTTGCTCAAATACAACTTTTTCAAGATTTTATAGATGCAATGAGAAAATTGTTATTTAGTAAATATAATAACTGATCGTCTTACTATTTTCATCAACACCTTGGCGCTGGCCTGGGCTTGTTCTTTCGGCAACAGTAGTAGCAAAAAATGTCAAAAAGTCATCTATACTGCGTAATTTTCGATTTTGAGTTAATTTAGAATTTTTATTAATTAGTAATTAGAAAAATTGAGCATTGTGTAGTTTTAATAAAAAAGAATGAAAATTAATAAAATCGTGTATTGAAGATTCAGATATTTATTAAATTTATGGCTTATACGATACTCAAGTTTATAAAATACGGGGGAAGTACCTTGATCTTTGGAAGAAACTAAAAGAAGATACATCGGACACTTTTTCAAGTACGTTGCAAGGCTTTGAATTTGTGTTTACAATTGCTAGCAAAAAAACCTTCATTTTGGTATATGGAATTATTAATTTTTGTTTATTGATATAAATTCAAGATAAAAATAGGATATAGAGCTAAAATATGGACATTAAAGGGTATACTTTTGCGAATTATCAATGCTTAATTTTTACTTCAAGCATGAAAAATAGTTAACTTGTGTCTAAAACTTGCGAAAAAATAAAAAGTATAAAAAATGGGCTTTATTTGCTTATTTCTTGCGATAGTCTTTATTACGACAACCAATTGCCTCTGTTCTATCCAAATTGGATAATAAAATCCCATAATTAATAATAAATTCTAAGAATACGATATTTGCTCGAAAAAACTTGAATTCTATCAAATCATCTGTCAAGTTCTATATAGTATAATTTCTTCATTATGTTTATTGGCTGTATGTTTTTATTCAGCGACTCAGCCCTATTCTAGACAATTGATATTTTCGATCATCCATCTCAGCTAACCGCTATACTTCATCTTTCACTCATTTGTATACTCGGTATTTTATTGGTCTTGTCATTTTCATAACAAATAATTATTTGGACAATAAATATTATCTTTAATAAAAAATATTTCCTTGAACCAATGCCCAGTGGGTATGGAGCTGCTAGAGCGGCGGAGTGGGGTCGGTTGAAAAATTATTTTTTTAATATTTTTTTAACTTTTTAAATATTTTTTTATTAGTTTTTGTATACTTATAAATTATGTTTAATAAACTCTCTGAGACAAAAAAAAAAAAAATAAAAAAAAAAATAAAAAATATTTCGTTTTATAAACTAATGAATAAATTATACAGGTGGCTCTTTTGAAGGGGACATTTAATAGTGTAAATCGTTGCAGAATACAATTCTAAATAAAAAAAAATCATTGACAATGAGTTAATTAGTACCATTATTTAGCAAATAAAAATTTCTAAACTAAACGAATAAATAGAAAATTTTAAATGAATATTCTATTCCGCTAATTATATTTACATTTTAGAATACCCAAGCCAATAAAAATAAATTGCAACAAAGTGCTCTCTTAGCCCAGAATCTCCTATACTACAAAAGTTTACTAAATAGCTAACGCTAAACTATCTGCAGAATTTTTATTAGCCTTATGGCGCGCGGTAGACTATTTTTGATCTACCAAATATAGATATCCTTGTTGAATAATAAAAAATACAATTCCGAGATTCATATAGCTATTGGAACATGCTAACATTTAAGCAAATAATTTACTCGATTAAAAACCGTATACGAATAATAAATACTTTTTTTCATTTTTTTAGATTTTTGGATGGAAAAGAGATGACCCTTTCCTGGGAAGAACGCTGTTTTTGTTCTACCAAATATAGATAACTATATGCAATAATAGTAATTTAATTCTGAGACCCAATTTTAATTGGTATATGATGGTTATGCTGCAAATTTTAAATTTTCTTTTAAATCGCTGGCGAATCATTAAATCAGTTTTTTTAATAACGTTGGATGGATATGGGTTAATACCTATTTGAGCAAATTCTTTTACTTTTATACATTTAACTAATTTAGAGCTTTATTTGATAACATCCAATCATATTTATTAATCCATACTATAACTAATAAAAAAATTTTTTTTAAATTGATCTGATATAAATATCTTTAATTTGAGATTTTTATTTAGATTTATAGTATACTCTGAAAATAACTATAAAGTACCACCTGTCATATACTATATACCCTTTTTAAATACACATTATATAAATCTTTTTAGAATATAATAATTCATATTTTTATCTCCTATAAAACTTATTTATTTTTACCTCCCAAAACTATATATACTATGAGCAAACGATCTCATTCAGACATTGCTGAAAAGATATCTCACATAGATTCAGATATGGAATCTGCAAACGATTCCGGTGATAGTAGTGATATGGTAATTCATATCCTTAATTTTCTAATCAACTATTTTTTTCCTTGAAATATCCTTTTTATTCAAAATTCACGGATAATTTATGCTATTAAATACATATATTACGCATATATCTATTATGTTTTCTTTTTATTTTTTACCTACTATGCATTGTTTTCTTCAAATCCTTATTATTACAATCTAAAAATAAAGCCCAGCTACCTTATCTTTTCAACAACTTTTAGTTTCTTCTATTCTTCATCAAATACTATCTTATATTTAACACTTTACTATTCTTATTCACACTTTGGAACCTAACATGTTTTAAATATTTTCGCATTTGTAGGATATAGTAAACGTAGACTTCGATTTCTTCGACCCTAAAGATATAGATTTCCATGCTATCAAGAGAATGATGGCCACAATGTTTGGCGATGATCAAGAATTGTTCAATACTAGCGAACTTGCTGAACTTATAACCGAACAAAAGCTCATTGGCTCTACAGTTAAAGTCAGCGGTGAAGACGACCCATATGCCATCTTTACTGTATTAAACATGACAACGCTTAAAGATAAGCAAGTTATAAAACAGCTTAAAGAGTATCTTATTTCCAAAAGCAGCAAGGTGTCTGACCAAAAACTCCACGAAAACTTATCTTCCATTTTAAATAATAACGATAAACATGTAGGCCTTTTAATTAATGAGAGACTAACAAATATGCCTGCTCAAATTGTTCCACCGATGCTAAAAATGTTGGTAGAGGAGCTTGATTGGGCCATAAAGGACAACGAACCCTATAACTTTGAATATTATATTATGTTGGCCCCTATATACCAAGAAATTGCACCTACTATTTCTGACGATGAAGATAATTCAGGATCCAACAGAGAATTGATGCCTGGCCAATCTTCAACAGGTTTTGGAAGAAAAAAGAAATCAAGAACTGATACAACCACTTTTTATTTCCACCCTGAAGACGAATTTATTGAACCTTTGGTAACTCATAAATTTGACTTCAAATTCAGTAAATCCAGCGCTCGCGCACCAGAAACTAGAAATACTTTTACTGAATTTGGTATCAGCCCTCTAAAACGTTGTTTTATCATTCACAAATCCCAACTCCTTCCTATTTATAACAAGATTGAACAAATATTCAAATCTTAAACCCACTTTATTATATTTTAATTTGCTTTAAATAATAATTATACAACAAAAACATATTGTTGATGTGACTTTTTTCTTCGTTGCTTAATTTCATTATATAATGCTGGTGAAACAGACAATTCTTATTGAAATCAAATAATAACTTGCATTATTCATACTGTGATAAAATTTTTATCCCTGATACATAATTCATATTTATATATGAAAGGTTACACTGTTGTTGAATCCCGAATGTAAATTTTTTACAGATATTCAATAATTAGTAATAATAAATATTTTTAGATTTTTCATATTTATTATCGTTTTAATACTTCTAATACCTTTTCGTATTTCTTTAATATATTATAACTATTCATTATTTTAAAATATAAAATGATATATGAGCATTTAAAAAAAATTTTTTTTATTACCAAATTTCTACGTGTCGTCAAAGATATCATTCTATAAGCTTAAGAGCCATTAAAATCGTTATATTTATACTCTAATGATAGTTTTAATCAACTTTACTACACCTCCAATTCAATGAATTGGCGATTTTTTGTTAATTGTTATACTCTCCTTCAATATTATGCCATTTTAAAATATAAAAGTCGTACTATAAATGCGTTCAATATTGATTCGCTTATTCAGGAAAAAATAAATTTATACATTTTTTATGTTCTGAATTTAAATAAATTGGTTTTAATATGTATCAATGGAAAACAAGTGCCATAAATAATTTTAAAAAATGTTAATTTTGGCGGATATAGAGTTTACTAATAATAAAACGTTTATTTTTAAGCTTTATAAATCATATTTCTTAAAGGCTATTTTTTATTCTCTGTCGATAATTCTTGTCTTTTTATAATTATTCTTTTCTCTGGTGTATTGATTTTATTTTTTCTTTCATTCCCTCGCTTTTCATTTAAGATTAAAATATAATACAATATGTACACATTATCATTATCATATTATTATTTTCATAAAGGAAATTAAAAATATATCATAATTTTTCTTATCTATTATCTTTTATTACAATTTCCAACATTTTAAAAGTATTAGTAATTTAAAACTATATATAATTGTCAGATTTTACTTAATTCGATGTGGAATATATTATATCGCAGCAATATTAATATCTATTTCTAAGGTGAAATCATTTAATTATCAAAGAAAAAAATCTTTAAATATGAACGATATGTTGTATTATATTTCCTTGATAATCTACCTTTATCTAAGTTCGATATTGAATCTGTTTATTAAAAACAATAAAGTATATTCTTCACTTGTATTGCAAATCGATGTAAAAAATCTACAAAGATTTCTTATCTATCCAATTGAGATATAATTGATTAATTTATAAATAATATACCATTTTTATCTGAAATCCCCTCCCCGAGACTAAAACGACAAGCATATATGTTTAAAAAAAACATTAGCTCCAAGCTTATTTATATATTAATTATAGCTATAAAAACTGTAAATAATCAAACTGGTAAAAATTACATTATAAGTCCTTGATATAGTAAACATCAAATTTGTTGTTTGTTTTAAAAAAGTATAAGTGAATTATATTAAAATGTAATGGAATATACATTATTTTTTTTGTATAGATTTTTTTGTAAAAAAAAAAAAAAGCGTCAATATAAAATTAAAGTAATATTAATAAAAAAGTAATTTATGACTGATTTAATCAGATTTAGATTTTTTTGATTTTTTTTCCTTTTTGGCTGACTTTGATTCCTCGGGTGTGGCATCTCCTTTACTTTTTTTTGATTTCTTGCTGCTTTTTGGCGTTTCTTCAGTGTCAGTCTTTGACTTTTTGCTGCTTTTTGGCGTTTCTTCAGTATCAGTCTTTGACTTTTTGCTTTTCTTAGGGGTTTCTTCGGTGTCAGTTTTTTGTTTCTTACTCTTCTTTGGAGTTTCAGCTTCAACTGAATCATTAGTAGGAGCTGATTTTTTCTTAGATTTTTTATCAGATGATGAATCTTCCAAAATTATTTCCTCTTTAGCTGCTTCAATTATAGCTTGTGCCATAACGTCGGCATTTCTGGTAGGTGCAGCGCCGTTTTCGTAAAAGCTTAGTCTGTCTTCAACCTGTTGATGCAAAGCTTGACCAAATTTGTTTGATGGTGCGTCAGAGTAGCAATCAATTCTAGATGCTATTGAAGCCTTGTTGGCTAAGAATCTAGATATTCTACCTTTGTTTTTAATACCTGCGCGTCCAATGAAGCTAGAGTGGTAAATCAAACCATATTTAGGAGTGTTTCCTTTAGTTTTCAAAGCTCTAAAAAGAGCTTTTTCGGCTCCTAAAATTTGAACAGTGGATGCTGGGTATTTTGACAGGTTGGTGAGCGAGCCTGCATGTGCAATGAGTCTAGCACCGACCATGTCACCAATGAGAGCAGCTAAGTTTGGAGCCACGATGTTCATTTTGCTTACCAAGTAGTCATAAAGCTCCTTTCTGTAATTGGCCAAAGAAACAACTCTGGAAGCGAAGCTTTCAATGTTGATTAAATCAACATCAGAGATGTCAGTTCCCATTGAAGACTTAGCAGCTTCGATGATATTCTTAGATACAGCATCATCTTCGGTAACTTCGGTCAATGAATCGAGCATACTATCAGTTAAGGCGCCTTTATTTCTGATGACAGAGCAAAGCTTGGCAAATTGGACGTTATCGCTAACAATCTTGGATAGTTCAGGAAAGTGCCATGAGTACCATTCGCGGGTTCTCATAGCAAAGGTGTTAATATCCTTATCCAATTGATCCAAAAGAGCGATAGCTTGGATAATCATGTTATCAGATCTGTTTACGTTGAACTTAACCTTGGCTCTTGAATAGGCGTGTCCTAGACCGAGTTGAGCTTTTTCTAAATCGCCTTGGCTCAATCCTTTCATAATTTTATTTTCGTGGAATCTAATACCACGGATGAGCTCATTTGATAGATCGGTGTTTACACAAGCTATACCAGTTTCAGATTTAATTGAACCTGCTAAAGCACGATCGCCTACGCCTAAAGTGTTATTATCGTTTTCTGTTGGAGAGAGATTAACTTCGATAAAAGCTTTTAAGCTTTCGTTACAAATGCCTTCAGAGACATCGTTGATGTTTTCAAGAGCATCAGCGGCATTTTTGAAAGGAACAAAACTTTTCAATTTGATGTATTTTCCGAATTTAGCCAAATCAGTTATAGTTTTTTGAACCTCAGCCAATTTGCTTCCGATTTCTTCTGCTTGGAGTACTTCGAATAAACCGTAGCCTGAGGCGGTTTCGAAAAGTATGTGAGTAACGCTCTAAATTTTTGTAAATTACATAAAAGGAATAGACATAAATTATATAAAAATATATTCACACAGAATAAATTAAAAATACTATAATTTTAAAATAAACTTTATACTCAAAGTAAATTATTCTTACCATAGCTAAAGATATATTATGTCTCTGGGTTTAACCTTGCTGCTGATTCTGGGATTTATTTTAATAAAAGAAGGCAGTAAATTCGTAGTATTATCTCTAAAAATTGGATATAAAAGAGAAAAAATTGTTGAGTAATTAAAATTGATGTAAATGGCTAAGATGAAATTATACAGAAGTTTAGTGGTATAAATTTAAAACATACTGTATCTGAACGTTAAAAGTTTTTGTATACTAAAAACAGTTACAACAACCGTCTAAAAATTTTATATTTAGCTTTATCGATCCTGTAGCTGAAAAGTTTTTACTGCTTTCAGTGAAATCAATTTTTTTTTTTATTAAACCATTATATTGAAAATTTTGCTGAAAAAAATTTTTTTTCCTCGTCTGGCCTGAAACTATTGGATAATCAATATATAAAAAATTAATCGATCCATTAATCAGCTCTGTTAATAATCCTCCAATAGTATATTGTAGGTATTTCTCTAATTTAATTCTGAGATAACCCGCAAATCAAATGTGTCAAAAAAGTTACTAGTAATAACATTTTGAGTTAACCCTTTCCCGTCCAACGCTTGTTAAAAAAGCGTTTTTTTTTATTCGTTTTGATTAACACCTACGATTACTATTTGCTGATTTAATTAAAGATACCAATAATTATTAAGGCCTCGGAATTATGCTATAATATTTGAAGGCAATTGGCTATTCAGTAGACCAAAAGCAGTCTACCGCCCATGAAAGGGTTAATTTTAATTAAGTCTCTACACTCTCCATTGATCAGCTTTATTTAAACCATTTTACAAATCATTCTTTATCCCTTTCTCGCCTAACTCTGATTTAGTAATTGAATTTATTGATTCGTTTATGGTTTATAAGCAAATATATTATTTGCAGCCATACAAAAATAAGCCATTAATCAATTGATCCTAGGTATTAATTATTTTTATTGAATATAGTTTGCTAGTTTTTGTAGATCAAAAACAGTTTACCGTCCGTGAAAGGGTTAATCATACAAATTGCACTGAATAGTTCATTTTACTTGAATACTAAAAAAAAATCTAGCTCAAATTCAACAAAGCTAAATAGTCTATCTTTCAATAGTGAACTTTTTGGTGACCCACTATAATCATATTTCAGTGAGTGAAATTTATCTATCTTTACTAAGCCAATTCAAATATTAATATCCCAAATTTTATTTGGCTTTATAATTAATAGCCATTTCAAAAGCATTTGAGAGATTCTGAAAAAGCGAAGAATTTACAGGTCTATCGCATTGGATCGTACAATTTGGAAAATAAACAAAATCCAACAGCTTAATTGCATAAAAAATTCTAGGCGAATATAATTAAAGTTGATATATTCCATGCCTACTCTGCCAATAATGATGTCAATTAATATTTTTCAGAATAATAGTCTTTGACTGAAACAGTGTGCTTGTTTTTATCTGAATAATATATTTGGCTTATTTTTTTTTTTGATAGCTAACCATCAAGCTGTATAGCTAATTTTTTCATAAATAATTATTGTGATGGTATGGATTTTTATTATCACTAATGAAATAAATTTTTGCCTTGGAAAAAAATTGTAAATTATGTTTTTTTTTGATATTTTAGATCTTTAGGGGAGATTTGCTTTATTAAAACTTTCAAAATTATCGAATAATAATACAATCTGATAAATTAGTCTAGTATGTTAATAATTTATTGGCTAAAAACTTTAATATATCCAATAGCTAGTAGCTTTTATTTGGCTTATCCAATTATTATTTTTATTTAAGTTGTTGATTTTTGACGCCGGAAAGGGCTGAGAAACATTCCTTTAGTCCTTTCCTGGTCAATGCTATTAAAACTATTAAATCATTGATTCGCTAGTAGTTATTAATTAGTTTATTTAATTGCTACTACTCTACAACAAACCAAGATTTTAATGATTCTCGGAAATATATTATTTTTATTGAATGCAGTTGACTTTATTATGTAGACCAAAAAACAGTCTAAAGTACTAAATTCGCAGATCTAATAATATGACACTACATAATAAGTGAAAAAATTAAGAATTTAAATTACCTCTAGATTCTAATAGATTTTATTATCCAAAAATCATCTATATCAATTTTCGTTGCCTAGCAAGTATTATTATATTGTATTATTATTAATTCTTATATGTAATAGAATTATTTCCTAGAAATTAAACCCATATTGTGAATTAGAACGAAACTACAGAATTACTATTTAATAATATATTTGAATGTAATAATATTTTATAGCATTAGTGAGAATACAATCATAAATAATTGATAATATATAAACAAACTATACATAAAACCTAATGATTTAAGTTCTGAAATAAAAATATTTATGGAATGGTCTAAAAGAAAATGAAAAAATATCTATGTAAAATCTACTCTTTTTTTTTGAGATAAAAACCATAATTTTAATCACAAAAGATTGTTTAAATCTTTTGATAACGGATATAACGACGATTTTTTTAATCACTAGCCCTTTACCGGGCGGCAGACCAAAAATGTGGGTTCCTGTTCAGAAGGCCAAAAATAGTCTACCAAAATTAATTCATTTTTTTGCTTCATCTATTTTATTCGCCAGATATTTTTGTTTTTTTTTTTTACCATTACAAACTGTTTCAAAAAGCAACATAAACCGCTCAATTAAAATGACTAAATTAAAGCAAAAAAAGTATACTGTAAGGTGTTTGGGCTTTGAATTTCAAAACTCCACAAATTGTTGTCAAAAAACGATTTCTTACTAGAAATTGTTCTGCGAAAAACTGGCAATAAAGAAACAAGATATAATTTGTTTATTCAAAAAAGTAAATAAGAGCTTTTTACTGTGAGTCTAATTTGATTGAGCTTAAAACTAAAAAAATTAATTATTACCATACAATTTACTATAACATAATTTTAATTTATATATTTTATTATCCAGATAAATCAAATATTTATAATTTAATTAGCTGAACCTTTTAATTATTACGCTTGGCTAGTTAATATTTATTGAGTTTAGAATGTTTTTAATTAGTGTAAGGAGAAAAAGCGAAATTCTTTTTGAAGAGGCTAACATTACTTTGGAATTATAAACAGTTACGATAATAC
>LSSN01000031.1:0-20008 GCA_001970855.1 Smittium culicis
CCTTTGAAAGCAAATTTTCTATAGGATTTAGAAAAGCGGAATACGAGGGTAAATAAAACAATTTAAATTTAGTAGTTTCAACAAATTCCTTTATGGTTTCTGTTTTATGGAATGCAACATTATCAATAACTAAAATCCCTCGTGTCATACCTTTGCAGTATAGTTAATTTATAAGAACCTTTATATAATCACAGAATGAATCTGAATTTTAGGCTACAATGCTCGGCTTAAAAAAATTAAATACACTTTAATTTACTGTGCAACAAGTTGATATAGTCTTGATCTTTTCTTGTGTGCTACGCAAACCGGACAAGTTCCTTTTTTAGATCTCCTATATAAAGGTCTTAAAGAAACAGAAAATCCTACCTCATCGACGAAAAAAAATTCTTCTTTGTCATAGGTAGCTGTATATTCGGTGTATGTTTTCGAATATTCCTTCCTGGCATTTAAATTTTCTTCATCATTTCTTATAATTGCTAAAATTCTTATTCTCTTTAAATTATAGAAAAATCTACTACAGCACCTATGTATTGTAGAAATTGATAGTTCAATATCGAATTCTTTTTTAACCATTTCTTTAACATCAGTCGATCTCAAAGTACAGTCATCATCTAATAAGCGAGTTATATAACCTTTAATTCCAATATTTTCTTTTAAATTAATTGCTCCGCCTTTAGAATTTAGCGCAATTATCGATTCTGACTGGTATGCTTTAATGATTTTATACACAGTATTTAATTTAATGTTCAGGTCTTCTGATATCTCCTTACAGATTTTGATTTAATATAATCATAAATTACTCTTTCCCTATCTTCGGTACATGTCTTTTTATATTTAATTTTTAAAAAAAAATTCAACATTTGAATTATATATTTTTTTGATAATTTATTCAGGATGAAAAAAAACGAATATATACATTACATGCATATATATCATTTGAAAAATAAAAATTTTCGTTGAAATTTAAGATAAAATAACATAAGAACATACTGTTTAATTATTTTTCTTTGAATTTTTTCTTCATTTATTTTTGAAACACTAAATAATAATATATTTATGTTTATAAAATGCTAAATCAAGACAAAGCGTAAATATTTTATTGATATCACGTATAAAATTAACATAAATATTTATTTATTAAAAAAAATTTAGGTATAAAAGTATAAAATTATATATAAAAAGTATATAGAACTTGAGTATATTTATAATGAATAAAAAGTAAAAGGGTAGGTATATTAATTTCAAATAGATAAAACGCGAAAGGTTATTAATTTTTTTTAAAAAAAATAGATGACTTGTAACTATTTTTTTTATTTAAAAGTTTTTATGGCACTATAAAAAATTTTTTTAAGTAGCTTTATAGTGCCCCCAACTTTTCTTTTGCACACACAAATGAGCAGCTTTGCAAAATTGAAATTACGTAATGTTAAATCGTTTTGAAATTACTTACGTAATTTTGAAAATTTAGACGCGAAAAATTTTTATTCCAGAATAGAATGCAAAACTCTGTATAGTCAATTACGACCTTTGTTGAGAGAAAAAAAAATTTCAGTAACTAGTTTATCATAAATTCGCAATACAGGAATCATTCATTCTACTAATATTGAATTAATTTCGTTTTTCAGAAAATTAGGCTTCCAAGAATTTCAGTTATTAAACTACAGTAAACTCACTGAGTTGGCAACAAAGAAATTTGGCACTTTTTTGGAACCAAATACTTTCTAAGTTAGCAATTTGCCAACTTAGAATTTTTGTTTTTTTTTTTTTTTTCGTAACAATAATTTTTTAAGCCAATAGAATTTTACTTTTGAAAAACTCATATTTTTTTAATATTTCGAATGAACTTATTATAGATATTGATGGCCAATATTTCTCGTACAAGAACTGCGCGTTTAGATAAAAGTTTGAATTAAAAACAAGTTAATAAGTTTTATAAATCAAAATTTTGATTTTTTACTATCAGTTTTAGGGGGTGGGGATACTGATATTTTTTGTATATTTAATCAACCTAAAAAAATTTTTCAATCACCTTTTTTATTTCTTTATACTAAATTCTTCTTTCTAAAAAATCCCAATAAAATATATTAAAATATACTGAGAAAACTACTAAAAGAATACCTATAATTATATTAAAATGAAAGTTATTAACTGAAATATTGTACGAACTATGCTTAAAACTACAATTGAAACATCGAAACATTCAGAATTTAATCTTTAGTAAGTCTTTTTTTCTTTTTAATGGTATAAATATATTTTAATATATTCAGTTACTCTAAATTTGGAGTAATTAAAAAAAATTAAAAATACTTTATTCACTTTTGATAACTCACTGATCTAAATTAAATAATATAGCACTTCATTTGCGTATTTGATGTTTTTTATTTTCTTTTGATTGTTCATCATCTTTTTAATTCTTTTTTTTTTACTATCTTCAATTACATATTAAGAATTGTGTATTAAAGTTAATAAATTATTTATTATTATCTTAAACTTTTAAAATATTATTTACTAATTATTTATCTTTGTTTTAATTAATTAAATGAGTTTATTAAAAACTAAAATAAATAAATAAAGAGAAATATTTAAAAGAATTTTTCAAATTCTATAGTATTTTTCTGAGTCAGCTTTTCAATTTAACTTCAAATTGTAGTAGAATTATATTTAAGCATGGGGCAAATTATTCATTCATTCTCTTCAATTTATTCAAAAGACTGAATGTTTATTTTTCATTTTTCACTTCGATGTTTATCGATTTATCTTCAATTGACTCTAGCAATAATATCGTTTGATTTTATATGATTTTAAGTATTTCATCATCGAAATAAAAAGCATCATCTTCTATATTTAAGTATTCTTTCTAAGCTCATAATAATTGCTTTTTCGTTTTTTTCTTTAAATATACGAATATAATTTCTAAATCCTCGATATCGTTTTCTTTACTACTTTCCTCTATTTTAATACTTTTGTCAATAAATAAATCAGTTTCTGCTGTAGAATATAAAATATCATAGTTGTTGAAACTGTCTGATTCGATTTATATAGTATTTTATTCTTTTGAGATGCAGTTTTCAGAATAAGAATGTATATATCCGTTTTTTTCAGTTATAACTTTAAAAAAATTAATTATAGTTTTTACCGATACATGTTCCCATGAAACAGAAATAATTTCAAATGAATAATAAAGACTTAAGCTGTTATATCCTTTATATTTTGGTTCACTTGCTGCGAAAATTGTATGAATAATTAATGCAGTTTTATACATTATTTTAAATGTATTTATTATCCCTCTATCAAGAGGTTGAAATAATGTTGTTGAATTTGGTGGAAGGACCAGAAATTCGATGTTTGACAGTTTATTAATTTTATGAAGCTGAAATTATATGTAATAATAAGAATTTTTCTACCACATTCAATTAGATCTTGATTTATTTTTGAATAAAAATTAAAAATAATATCTCGTATCATCCAAGCATTAGGCTCGATTTCTATACTCAAACCTAAGCGTAAATAGATCTTTACCCTTTAGAGATACTGGGTTTTTATATTTCCCAATTATCAAAGTTTTGAGATTTTCTCCCAAAGCACTTACAGTGAATAGCAAAGCTAATCTTTCTTCAAAAGATTTCTTTCCTTTGGGACTTTCACTGGATTTAATAAAAGTTTTTTTGGAGAAGTTCTCCAAAACAAACCTGTTTATCCATCATTAAATATGCTTTTTTTACCATTTTTTTTAGAAAAATTTGAAAATTTTCAGTGAATTATTTTGCGCCAGTGAAATTTGCATTTCCTTGCTCAACATTTAAATTTTTATTTTTTATATCATTTCTAGATTTCAATTTATTAAACCGCCCAGAGCTTGCTTTGAAATCGCGAAATCCTTTATTTTTTTGCAAAATTCATAGCTATAAATCATATTTATCGCTCATTTAGAGGGAAACTCTTGTCACCCCAAATATTTATATATTTTGAAATTAAATCATTTACTTATCTGTATTTTAGATTAGGAATTATTTTCTGGGTCTTTGATACAATTTTTCCAGTATATATTAGTTTCTTTCTTTGCATATTTGTTTCTTTATTTTTGAAACATTAAATTTTTCGATCTTAAACTCATAAGCAATATCATCATAATTATAATTTTTTTCTATCTTTGATAATATTTCGAGTTTTTGATTCAAAATTAGGGATTTTCGCTTTTTATTTTTTTTAACACTGTCCATATTATTATATGATTATATTTAATTTTATTTGAAAGTCATTAATAAATAGATTAAACTAAATAAATAATTTCAGCTAATGAATTTAAACTATGAATGTACCAATATTAAAGTCTCTAAATAACACTATATAAAATAATATTTTTTATTAGATTTATATGGACTAATATTATATTTAAATAACATGAAATATATTTAATAAAACATAATTAGTATTTCATTAGTATGCGTGTATCATATTGCTATATTAAGTCGTGTCGTTCAAAATGGATTGACTAATTAAATATTTTTTATATATTTTCGATTTTTATAAAAAAATATTATAAATATTTTCAAATTTAACGCTGTATACAAAATTTTTGATATTAAATAAACGAAAATCACGATAAAAAATGTAATACGCGATAAAAAATGATAGGTCAATTAAAAAATAATTCGCCATCTTAGAAATTTAGTTTTGGCTTGTATTACAGCCATTATAAAAAAAAAAAGTATAAAATACCAACTTAGAAAGCTTTTATATTACAGGGCATAATTTTCGTGTGAATTAGTCCTGTTTTACCAATAATATTTGTCTAAATTATCAATTAAATAATGAAAAGTCAATTATTTTACAAAAAAAGGAGGGATGGCAAATGAAAGATGGAAAAAAACAAAATTCATAATCTAAATTTACAAAAATTTGCCATATCAGAGATTTTACTGTATTTTCTCTAATTTTTTTTGATTTTTTATAGGTTTTTTAGAGTATCTCATAAGCTTTTTCTCGAGTTCCCATAAAATAATATCAGTTGTAATTAGATTTTGAATCTGCAAAGATCAACCTAGAAATTAAAGTATATTTTTTTCTATCAAAATAATAAGAATATTTATTCAACTTGTTTTAATAATTATCTTGATATAAATGAATTTTTCGGAATAAATAGTAGTATATTGAATTAAAAATATCATATTTAGAATAGCTTGATACTACTCAGAATCCTTTTTACCAGCAACTTGGATATAAATAACTATTTTCGTCCCAAAAATATGAACTAAATTAATATTGAGTATTGTGATGATTCATTAGCACGTGTAATATTTTCCCGAAAAAAATCGGCTTTAATGATATAAGCAGCGATTAATTTTGATTAAATCATAAAATAATACATATTTTCAGATATTAAAAGTCTATTTGTTAAGAAAATTTTCAATAATTATAGCATACTATCTATTTCTCGTTCTTAGCGATTTTTTTAGCTTTAAGAAAGACTTCAAGGCCGCCATTTTTTATTTCTGGATTTTAATATTTAGTACTTGGCGTTTTAAAGTATTTCAATACACATTATTTACAATATAGAGCCTAAGATATACATTCAAAAAATACTTTAAGAATCACCATTTCGCTAAGATATTTAATATTGAATCTTTGATATTTTATACTCCTTTTCAAAGATTTTTTTACGTTAATCTATAATGGTTGTTGCAGTTTATTTTTTTCTATTTATTTTTCTTACAAACTAATTAAGAATAAATTAACAGTATTCATAAATTATTAAAAAATCTTTAAAAAAGAAAGAAGATATTCGATTGATTTTTATTAACCGAATAATCCGAAGTTGCTTATGTTCTAATACAAAAAATATTTATCATACATAGCCACACTTGATGATATTGGATTTTGTCACTTTTATTTTGGAAATGATTTCCTGAAATAAATTTTAATATTTCTTAAAAGTAATTTTATTTATACTCATTTGGTTTTGGTAGATCGTGATTATAAGCTCCTGATCTCCAAAAATTGCTTAAATAATCCAAAAAAAATTCAAAAATTCAAAAATTCAAAAAAAGATGAAAGATTTTTTATTTATTAGGTCTGTGATTATAAAAGATAATAAAAACAAAAGGTTAATCTAATATAAAATAAGGATGATATAAATGTCTCAAAAAGTCATTAAAACGATCTAAAATCTAATTATATTTTTATATTATGATCTATTTATATATATTTTAATTATTTTAAAAAATATTTTTATTAAAAAAAGGTATTATTAAGTCGAATTTTAATAGGTAGTATTCTCTAATTTTAGTTACATCCGTGTTCATTCTCCGATAATTAGATGGTTTATTATATAATTTTGGTATTTATTGGAGTCAAATATCTACCCGTGAGCAGATTATCTGAGCAAGGCAATATTATAGAGGGATATAATCAAATTTAATGAAAATTAAAAATTTATATATATATATTTTTAGTAAATAAATTTTAAAAGGATAATATAATAATAAACATATATATTCAAACTAAGACCATCCAAGCTACATATGGCAAACATTTCCATTATTTAAAAATATTTATATCAATAGTTCTTTACAATAAATTACTTAGGCACAAATCAGAATATCTTTTTTTTCTGCTCAATTAACTAAAATATGATAGCAAAAATAATTAAATGAAAATGTATTGAACAAATAACAAACTGAACATCTTTTAATTTATGATGTAAGTTGGTGAGTGTTATGAACTGTATTTAATACAGTATAGCTGGTCTGATCATTTAGTTAGATGCTTAGATGGTAAATATAATGTGATTAATTTTGTCACCGATAAATATATATTTATGTTTAAAAGTACAATATAATTGAATTTTTCAGCAAAAAACGCCATAAAGTTGTAATGCCGAAATTTTAATTATATTAACTATGGAAGTATTATATGCGTAAAAAAAAAAACAAGCGATTAGTTATTGATAGTTTTTGAATTTTTTTTTTTTATTAGCGTAGTGCATTTTTACATTTTAAAACTTATTTAAAGCTCAACGGAGGTTATTTTATTGAGCTCAAAGATTATAAAATAAAATTTGAAGTATATAGTGGTTCATTACAAAGAAATATTTTTTATCCATAAATATTTACAGCGTATAGATATATACTCAACTATTTCCGAATAAAAAAATTAAGAAATTTTTTAGAGAACGACAATTAAAGTGTTATAAGAATAAAAAACAAAAAAAATGCCTATCAAATTCAGAAGATAATAACGAAATCTTAATATTCTGTCCAATGATTTGAAAATGAAATAAAGGGGTTTCTTTTTTCAGAATCCCCATTATAACATAAAACAAAAATCTGCGTTTAATTATATATAGAAAACTGTCATAAAAAGCTTGATCAAATTAATAATTTACTATATTTGAAAGGCACTATATTTTGAAAGTATAGGTCCTTTGCACTAAAATTCTAGTTAGGTGTTTAATTATTTTTGTTGATTTTAGACCTTTAGTACAAGCTATAAACCTTAATCGCATTTTATCAATTCAATAATTTAATACTTGTCAAAATTTGATAATATTTATGATTTAAATTATCTAAATAGTTTTACTCGAAAATAATCTATTCCCAGTGAAAAATTTAATAATAAACATAATAAGTCAACTGAATAGGTCTTAAAAAAGGTTTCTAATGTAAGAGACAGGATAATTGGTATGATATTGTTTATTGAAGTAAAAAGATATATGGAATATAAATATATAAAATAGATTATAGCTATTAAGAATAAGACCAGGAAAAGAACAAGGACTAAGATAATATTAAAATAATACGCGGTGAAAAGCTTAGTGCTATCTTGAGTATAGCTAAGATTCTGTTTATTTGTCTAGCTTTGATGTTTTCTGCCATTAGGACTGATGCAGTAATTGTGCTGTCGTAGTTTATTAGACAATTTAATGGAAAATCTTCCATATCATGTACCAATGGAGACAATGGAAATTACACTCATTGCATCTAAAATCTATTATATTTATTTATTAATTTGATATTATTAGTAAAATTTAACTAGAGATCACATTAATTAATAGAGTCTTTAATAAAAAGTGCGGGATTATATTTTTATTAACAATATAAACTGATCAAGTAGAGGGGGCATACACTTAATAAATTTTTTCTCTAAAAAATTTTATTTAAAGCGCATTTCAGTATGCCATATAATATGCTCTAATCTGGAAATAATAATGTGTGCGATAATAGTCGAATTATTTATCTAATATTCGCTCAGAGTTAGCTAGAAATATGAGATAAATTATTAGTCAGTCTTCAATTCGAAGTATAGGTGCATGTTTATTATTGTCTTTAAGTATAATAGACCATAAATAACTAGAAAAAAGTATTTATATTAGAGATCAATAATAAGAAAATGATAGTATATCAGCAATCAAATAGATTTAATGAATAGATTGGGCCAGTAAGTAAAAGTATAAAAGAGCAGATTTTTGTAACGTGAAACTCGCCTGAAGTTTAATAGCAATAAAATGTATATTTTTCATAAACTTCTTTTCACCTTCAAACCTGATTAAAACTTTTTATAATCACTTTGTATAAACTGATTTCATCATTATGTAATCAATAGTTATATTTAATCTCGATACTTTTAGGAGCTGTTATCATATTTTGAGCAGCTAGAATTCCCAAATTTAATTCATTCTAGGCAAGCTAATACTCAATTCTAATGTTTTAATCGTATATCCATCAATCAAATATAATAGGATAACAAATCAATTTTCAGCACAGAAATGGCTAATATTTTGGATTTCCTATCGTTGCTTATTGGAATTTTGACTTGCGTCAGAAGTTTGCTAAGGATTGAATTATTTTTGAATATTTATTGTTACTATTTTCCCCCGTATATACGCTCAAAAGACAACAGCTATTGAATTATTGTTGGATAATTTATAGTTTACATTGCTAATGTCTTTACGAGCATTTTTTCAAATATAATGCTCTTTACTAAATAAGTGTTTCTTTACTTGGGAATCGTTGTTTTAGCGTAAAATGTTACAGGGTATAAAATCGAATAATTTTTTTTAGCTAATAATTAAAATCTTTTGTTAGCAAATAGACTTTCGATATAGAAATGAAATGGTGTAAAAATTGACGTGATTTTTTTGATTAATTAATGGATTTAATTAATTAGGAATACTTTTAATAATAGCCTAATGATTGAACAAAACTCCGTCCCTTATAAGAACCTCCAAAATTGGCATCTATTCCCTGAAGCGGAACATTCTATATTAATTTTTATTGGATTCACCAACTTTACTGTTACTTTTAAATCTTGTTAGAAAAATTTATCGAATGATGTATCAGATTCTGAGGACAACTTTATTAAATCCATGTAAGCAGATAAGTATAGGTGTAAAAAAAGATCCGCTGCCAAAAAGATTAACCCAAATGAAACTAAAAAAAAAACAACAAATTAAGCAGTAAACATAACAAGGCCAATTTTGGAATCTAGATATTCGGTGGTACATAAATAATTTTCGCCGAAAATTAACCCTTTCCTGTCCAATCACTTGGAAAAAAAGATTTATTGATTCGCTTATGATTTTAAAGACAATATTCTGTTTTTTTTGCCAGGAACTATAAATCAAATTGTTTTTATTCAATTCAGTTGGCTATATTTAGCGGGTCAAAAATAGTCTAACGATCGTGGAAGCGTGATAAAATATGAGATGAAATTCACTGAGTAAAAATATAATGTTAAATGGTTTAGATATACATAATTTCTTTGCACGATTTAGAACTGTTTAAGCAGAAAGGGATAATAGGCCAGTGAAATATGGATTTTATGATATATTTGTTTATGAAATATAGTTTGAATTCAGATAATTTGAAAAAGACATATAACAGCGAAATAGAATCTAAAAAGGAGATAAAGCAGTAATGTAGATGCTGATAGTGATGTCATTAACCTGTAAATCAATTGAGTAATTGATGTTTAGACAAATGTTTGGTGTTTAGTAATAGTCTTGGCGAGCTTATTTCAGCAAGCAAATACAAGTTTTTGGCTAGTAGTGTTTAGACATCCAATTAGAGACTTTTTTTTTGACAACCTAAAATTAACTGTAATGGAATTAATTGCTTTTTTACCACAAAAATACTGTCAGTGAGAAAATCCAAAGGATATATTTGTTCTAGATTTTTGTAGCAAATATGGAGATGATCGCAAATAACCTACTTTCAGCAACTACCAATAGTATCTTAGAGCTATACAAAAACAGTGTTGGGGTTAAAAAGACAGGCATAGATTTCGGCTCAGCTGACTACATAGGATAATTATCGTCCGTTGAAAGCTTTGATGGATTACAGAGCGAATAGTATCCTTTGCTCTTTTTTATTTTTTAGGCTTTTCAGGGAAATTGCTAATATGTTTTAAAGTCATGATTACCATCATATAAACTTGGCGCATAAAGTCAATTACAAGATTATTTTCCAAAAATAATAGTCTCGGCACAATATTATGCAAATAAACATTTTTTAGCGAAATAGCTGATTTAACTTTATGAGCCAACCAATGACTATAGATACTAGTAATTATCAAACCAATAGTTATAATTCAAACAATGAGATCTATTGGCTCAGTCTCTAGAAATGATTTTTATAAAGCCAATAGCTAATAATATTTCACAAACAAAAGTTTCTAATTGGTTTGCTGGATGTTTTTATACAAATACGTTGCATGCGAAGGGCGAGCCAATTATGA
Organism: Smittium culicis; assembly: GCA_001970855.1. Classification (NCBI taxonomy): domain Eukaryota; kingdom Fungi; phylum Kickxellomycota; class Harpellomycetes; order Harpellales; family Legeriomycetaceae; genus Smittium; species Smittium culicis. The sequence continues at coordinate 10,735 of LSSN01000031.1, forward strand.
ATTGCTAAAGCTGCTTGGGGTATATCTAATTAGTCGCTGTAGCTATTGTATATTGTGATAAAGCAGCGAACAGGCAATTCAGAATTATCTATATTTGATGAAAAAAATGGAACTTTAAAAGTTACCGGCCAAGGATTATTAGCTAATCTACGACGCTATAAAATAGTTGGACATGCATCGAAATTGTTATCATAATATGCGCTAATTCGCCAGCATAGGCTTGGGAATGTTGGTGCTTTCTATTGGCTCAATTTTTGGCGAATCATGATGAGATAATAAATGGTCGCAGAAATATAACGAATCCAGGTGTATTGCGAGGGTCAAAAAGCATTTACCCAACAGATAAAATGATAAGAATTGGTTAATCAATCTGTGCTATTAACTGGAAAGAGTGAATTCAAAATTTGATTTAGGATATTTAAACAAAAAGCGACGATTTAATTCGATGTCTGTATTAACAATGAATGTCAAATTTGCCAAAAGTACAGTCTTAAAGTTTGGCTAAATGCTTTATTTTCAAAAGTGCAGTCGAATCAGATAATATTTTTGGAATTAGTTTATTTACAAGCGGAGGATCAGCGAACTTCAGCGCCAAACTCTTCCTATAGCTAACAGATAAAGACAAAATATTTCAAGTTCAATATTCTTAAAGTGTTTACTAAAAGAAAAAAACACACCAATTTTCCAGAGTATAAAACACAAGAAGCTATAACCACCATTCTCGAATATATAAATACACCGCTTACTCATGATACGGTTCTTTTTGTTGTTAGAATATATTTTTTAAATCCCAAATCATATTCTCTATATTTTCCTATTTAACTTCTCTCTATATTGTCACCCCACATTTATTCCTCCTAGTTTAGCAGCATTTAAATTCCCACTTGCTCTTTCTTAATCTTCTACGTATTTTAAATATCATCACCATATATTTAATTTTTTCTTTAGTATTACTCCCCTTCCTTTTTTTTATAGCTCAATTTCTTTTCAACTGGTTCTGTCACCCAATTGTTTTATTACGAGACTTTAGTTATTATAACCTTATTACATATCTAAATTCATTTATATTTCGTCTCTCTACAAAGTCCTAATATCTTTCTACAATTTTCTCTCCAATCCAAATTTAGATCAAAGTACAACCAGTTCATATATTTTATTTGTATAACATGTCCGAAAAACCTCTGAACATTAAAAGTTCGGATACCGGCCAAAAAAATAATGGCTACCCCAGCTCCATTGACAAAACGTATCTAAGCGACATGGTCGCGAACAAAGACTTAGATAAACTAAAAAAGTTCAATAATACTAAAGGTTTATTGTCATTTCTTAGAGTAGATAATAAGGTAGGTCTAAGAACTACGTCTGTAGAAGATGCTACCGGTAATAACTGGTCATCGACTCAAGATAGCAGCAACGAATCCCAACCACAGGCTGTTAAAACTCCCAAAAATACTCCAAAAAATAAAAACCAAGAAGATTTATCTTGGATAGAAGACTTGGAAACAACTAAACTCACTTTCCCCGACAGAGTAAAAGCATTCGGTATCAACGTATACCCTTCCTCTGAAGCAAAAACTTTTTTTAGGTATGCCCTAGATGTCTTAAACGATAAAATGCTTATTCTGCTATGTTTTGCTGCTGTAGTTTCTTTGGCTTTGGGGATCTACCAAGATGTTCGTGTAACTGGAATATCTGAAGAAGACGATAATGATGTTCACTGGATTGAAGGCTTCTCCATCATTATTGCAATCGCAGTAGTTGTTCTCGTTTCTGCTTCAAATGATTATAAAAAAGACAAACAGTTCAAAAAATTAAATGAAAAAAAGAAAGACAGATATATCAAGGTTATTAGAGATGGAATCCAAAAAGAACTATCTGTCAACTGCGTCATGGTAGGTGATATTATGGTGGTCGAAAGCGGCGAAGTTTTATGTGCTGATGCCGTACTTATTTCAAGTTCAAATCTAAAAGTAGACGAAAGTTCCATAACTGGTGAAAGCGATGCCAGGCACAAATATAGCGTTGAAGAGCACCAAATTAAAAATTCTGAAGCTAAAGCAAAATGGTTAGAATTTAAAAGCAGAAAGTCTAAATTCGATGCGTCTTTAAAACCAAACTCTAACAATAGTCCTAAGAATAGCTCCGACGAAAAAACTGAAAACGAAGCTGCTATCACTTTTAACCAATCAACTTTAGCCATCCCGCCAGATGATTTAATCTCCTCTGATCCCTTTTTGATTTCTGGAAGTCTTGTTCTAGAAGGAATAGGCGAATGTGTTGTTGTATCAGTCGGTGAAAACGCCTTTTATGGGAGAACTCTAATGTCACTCACTGAAGGAAATGAAGCCACCCCGCTGCAAATTAAGTTGAATGACTTGGCAGAATTGATTGCTAAGGTTGGTGGTGCAATCGCAATTATCATGTTAATCGTTCTTGTTATTCAATACGTTATACTGATAGCAAGAAAAAAGGTAGTAACAACTAGCACAAGTATCATTTCGAATCTAGTTAATATTTTTATCTCTGTAATTACAATTATTGTTGTTGCCATTCCCGAGGGACTACCGCTAGCAGTTACTTTATCGCTTGCTATCGCAACTGTTCGTATGTTAAAAGATAATTGCATGGTGAGAATCCTTGCTGCATGCGAAACTATGGGTAATGCAACTACCATTTGTTCTGATAAAACTGGAACTTTAACCCAAAATAAAATGACAGTTATTACTGGAACTATCGGAATCGATCATGGTTTTAGGCTGTACCCAATTGGCACTGCTAATATAATGAAACGGAAGGCAACGATTTCTCCAAACGACGATCTTGTTACCAATGCAGATGGAAATTTGGTTTATCGATCAAAGTCTAGCTCTAACAACTTATCTGTAAACATTGACGATAAACCCGTATTACCTAATAGCTTTGGCGCTACTGGCGATCCTGGAGATTTGATTATTGGGCCTGTACCCGTGTCAAATGATTTAACTAGCGAAATTGAAAGGCGCGAAACTGAACTATCCAAATTCAGACAAGTTACTCCAAAAGGTGTGATCGATTTAGTATTCGACTCTATTGCTTTAAATAGCACTGCTTTCGTTATCGAAAAGTCTCTTGAAACCCCGGATATACTAGATTTTAGCAAAAAGAAAGGATTTTTATCTAGCCTTTTTTCCAAAGTAAAAAATACCAAAAAGTCAGACAACAATGAACTAAACTCTCAATCGTCTAACGTTAACGACTCACTAAATCATAATATCGATGATTTTAATGGCTCTAGCACTGAAACTGCTCTGCTTCAGTGGGCGCAAAGAATTGGTGAAACATTGATCTTAAAAAGACGAAGTGATAAATCAGATTTAATTAAAGAAATTTGGCCTTTTAGCTCTGCTAAAAAATTTATGTCTGTACTGGTTAATGCTGGAAAAAACTCTGGAAAAATTGTATACCGTCTATATGTCAAAGGTGCCCCTGAAACCATGCTCTCTGAGTGTACACGCTATCTAGATGTTAATGATTGCGATGAATCTACTGAAAATGAAAAAAATCCTGGATTGTATAAAGAGTACCCAACTCTCCCGTTAACAATCGAGGCTTCAAAATCAATTATGAATACTATTTCAGATTATTCTGCGAGAGCTTTAAGAACAATAGGACTTTTATACTGTGATGTTACTGAAGATGACTTGAAACGTATTGAAACTGAAGAGTGTGAAAATATTTGGCACTTTAAAAATAATCTTGTTTGGGTTGGTGTATTTGGAATTGAAGATCCTCTACGTGATGGAGTTACAGCTTCTGTCAGAAAATGCCAAAGTGCCGGTATCATGGTAAGAATGGTTACTGGTGATAATCTAATTACAGCTCGCGCAATAGCCACTCAATGTGGTATCTACACTCCTGGAATGGGTGGTATTGTCATGGAAGGCAAACATTTTAGAAACTTATACCCAGAAGAAATGGAAGTGATTATTCCTCGCTTGCAAGTATTAGCAAGATCTAGTCCTACTGATAAGCAAATTCTTGTAAATTGGCTAAAAGATCATGGAAATGTTGTTGCAGTAACTGGAGATGGAACAAATGACGGCCCTGCTTTACGTGCAGCCGATGTAGGATTTTCGATGGGTATCTCTGGAACTGAAATAGCTAAAGAAGCTTCTGATATTATTCTTGTAGACGATAACTTTAACTCAATCCTCAAAGCTTTGTTATGGGGAAGATGTGTAAATGATTCGATGAAGAAATTTTTGCAATTCCAGCTTACAGTTAATGTGACTGCTGTCACTGTTGCATTTGTTTCAGCTGTTCAAGGAAATTCCCAGGATCCTGTTTTCTCTCCTGTTCAACTGCTATGGGTAAACTTGATCATGGACACTTTCGCTGCTTTGGCGCTTGCGACTGATCCACCACAAGAATCTCTATTAAACCGTTTTCCGGAGCGACCAAACGCGCCAATAATTACTTTAAGTATGTGGAAAAATATAATAGGTCAATCAATTGTACAAATCGCTGTTAATTTTTACACATTGTATGGCTCCTACAGTGTTTTCGGGTTAGATTATGAGAATCCTACTGAATACTTGGTACTAAGATCAATCGTTTTTAATGTTTTTGTGTTCTTGCAGATATTCAATGAGTTCAACTGCAGGGTTCTAGGAAGCGAAGTAAATCCATTTAAAGGCATAACAAAAAATAAGTACTTTTTGATGGTTGTAGTAGGCACCATTATTGCTCAAATCTTGCTGATTGAGTTTGGAAATAACGTTTTTCAAACTAAAAGCTTATCTGCATTACAATGGTTATATTGTGTTGGAATTGGACTTTTATCTTTGCCTGTTGGGCTTGCATTACGTTTGTTCCCTACAAAAATTTTAGAAAAAATTATCCCGTTCAGTAATAAACCAACCTATAAAGACCCAGAGGATCTAGACTGGCAGCCACCAGCTCAAACTGTTCAAAGACAGCTTGCGTTCCTTAATACACTGAGAGGTGGTCGACTAGCTTCTTATAACTTATTAGGCATGAAAGTTCGATACGACAAGATCAACCGTTATACAGAAAAAGAGTCGAAAACCATTAACGGTATGTCACATGCAGAAATACTGAAGAAACAGAGAGAGGCGGTTGAGCGAGTTATATCTGAGCTGCCAAATGACTACTCTAAAGTTAGTAAGAGCAAGAATAAAAGCAAATATCTTGAGGCACTTTCTCGTTATAAACCTACTAATGAACTTTTGTCAATAGCTAAAAATGAAAAAAGCTTGGAGCCAACAGACGAGCAACTAGATAATGAAGAATCTAAGCAGTTCAAGATGTCAAAATTATCTTCTAAATTCAATTGGGCTAAGAAAAGTAAACGCAATGAGGCAGGATTCAGTTTCGCTGCTGCTATGGTGCCGACAATGGTTGGAAGTAGTATTGGTGCTGGTATGATAGCATCAACTAAGCCACAAGGCGACGAAATCTCAAAAATTATATCTCAGACTCTTGATGAAAAAGAATCTAGATCAAAAGAAGGTTCACCAGCAGATCAAAAATAATATTCGCACTTCTATATTTTCATTATTTATTTCATTTTTTTATAAGAAAAAGTATTTGCTATTAAATTGCATAATATTTTTTAACCTTATTTACATTTTCTAGTGATTTATATTTCTGTACCACAATAAATATTTAATTGGTTAAATTTAAACTTGGCTTTTTTTCTAAAAATTTGATTTAAGTATAAAGTTATACATTGTCAATATATTATAGAAATTACATTTGAATAATGTGATCAAGATTTAATAAGTTTGAAGTATAATAAAAGTCGGAATAACTATAATATTAGCGTTATTTTCATTGTAGCCAACTTAGAGCTATAATCTTTTCACACAAGTATAATAGAATTCCCTTTTAATGAAGAAAGGATTATTAAAAAAATAGTTTAAAAATGTTACAGCGATTATATAAAATAGTGTATTTTGAGTTGCTACTGTTATTTAGAGCAGCTGGGTTCGCTCGGTTCATCGATCGCGTTTTCAGCTTCAGCTTCAGTCTCGCAAGCATCAGAATCAGAGCTATCGTCGGAAAACTCAAGCATTTCTTCGCCAAATAAAAGAGGAACTACAGCTTCAGTTTTATCTTCAAACTTTACGTTTCCTTTTCCTTTGTTATTAGCGCTTCCAGTGGATAATTTGATGGCTAAAAAAAACAACACCCAAGCATACGAAAAGACAATTAAAAAAGGGGGAAAAAAGGGGAAAAGGATAAAACAAAAAGGAGGGGGAGGTTGGTATCTGGACAAATTACCTTTATCTGTTGCGTTGAGGGTGCTTTTACGGATTTTTTTGCAGTTTTTTTCGTATTGTGAATCGTCAAAAAAAACTTTTTTAGGTGCTGGAACAGCCAAATCTTTTTCGATTTTTCTTTTAATTCGCTCTTTTTTATCTTTCTCTTCCTTTTCGGCTAGCTCGATATTATCAGCAATGCTAAAAGTAAAATAAAAAAAACAGAATCAGATAACGTGTTTTATTATATAATTAGTAGAAAGTGAATGGGTGAGTAAATAGTAATACTTTTGAGCGGCCTTTAAGGTTATCAATCTTCGACCAGATAAATCTCTGCAGCTATCAAAATTTGTGATTTTCTTTGAAGACATTTTGCCTCCTTGAGCCCTAAGCATACTACCGAACCCACCTTTCCCGCCACAAACGGCCAATTCAAGTTTAAATTCGCCAAATCCAGCTCGTACGTTGTTTTCAAGATTTTCTATCGCATGCTCGCATTCCAAGAGGTTGTAACCACCGAGTGTTTGGAATTTGAAGATGGAAAGAAGTTCGGCTTTTGATATGTCCAAATGAACAGCTAAGCTGTCGAGAGTTTCGTAGAAAGTTAGGTCAGATTTCGGTTCGAAAAGCACTGAGCTTCCGTCTGGAAATCTGACATTAAGCTGTTTTTCAGAGTTCATTTTTTGTTCTACTGCTACAAATATAATATGGACAAAAATTAAGAATATTGTTATTATAGTATTAAAAAGCTCGGAAAAAAAGCGTATTAGTATTTCAGACTTTTGATAAAAACTAGTAAACTAAAGCGCAATTTATATGCTTGGACCCAAATTTCATGTAAATACATTTACAGAATTTTTTTTACATTTCTGTTAAAAAAAGTATTGGCGGTTTTTCTTTCTTGCTTTATATCAAGCCATTAAAAAATCATTAGCCCAAAAATCGCCAAATCACATGCAATAGCCAAACTATCAAATGTTAGTTCTGTATTTTATGCAACCAGCAGACTTTACTTCATAACATAAATAGTGAAAATGAAAACTTTGAAATACAGACACTCAAGATTTATTAACCCTTTCATGGGCGGTAATCTACTTTTGATATGCCAAATATAGCTAAAAATGTTCAGTTATAACACTTTAATCCCGAGGCCTTAAGAATTATTGGCTTGCTGATAAAAAACAGCGAATAATTGAATTGCTTTAAAAATCTTAAACGAATCAATAAATTCGATTTTTTTAAAAGTATCGGACGGGAAAGGGTTAACAGCCACATTTCCACCTTTAGTGTGACGATGGTTGGGCGGTTGTAACTTTTTTTTTTCCACTACCAACATATCTTTAAAAATATGTGAATGAATATAAAAAATCTTACCGCATTCTTCAATGTGTTGAATCTTATACTATAATATGACATTTTGATCCAATTGAAACAAAGGCACCTCATATCAGATCGTGTTACCTTGTTTATTAATGTAAAATGCTAAAATTAATCTAGTTAAATATCCAGCTAGAAAATAATTTGTACTAGATTATTTTTATTTATAAAAAAAAATGAATTTTACAAGCGTTAAATGAACAATTAAAAATCTCTTATATTTATTTGATTTTTTTCAGATTGTTTCAAGCAGTATTTTTATTTTAATATTATTTCATACTTTAATTAGCATTTTTTGAAAAGTTACAAAAGATTTTAATAACGAGAACTTTTAAAATAATAAATTTCTTGAATACTTGTTTCGTTAATTTATTTGTAATTGTATTAACAAAAATAAAATTGAAATTATATCAAAGGATGCTGATTCAGATAATTTTTATATCCCGCTTTGGATAATCGTTTTCTCTGAAGGCTAGAGTTATTTATAGTCTTTATCGAAATCTTTCTCGAAATACCCCATCCGCTCATTAAAACCTTTCACCTTCTCATACCCATTTGCGATAACGGCAAGGTGTTTATAATATTCTTGAATCGTGAACAGGTCTTCACTATTGCACTCTAAAAGAGATTTCATACGCAAATTAAACACTCTACAGCGGTTACCTGACTGGTTACACACTCTACATTTTCCATCTATGTAGCAGTCTCTATGAAGGATATTGAAAAGCATTTAGGGAATTAAAGGTGAATCGCTATAGAAAGGAAAAAGTTCAAAATTTTTTTATTTCAAGAACCAAACAGGGTAGTCGCTATATTTACTAACGAAAAATTCTTTAAAAAGCGCTTATTTAGAAAAGAACAAAGGATTCTAATTTAAATTTTAAACATAATTGAAATGTGCGTGCGAGGAATTTCAATAAATGAGCATGCTCCCTATCTACCCGACTTGACCAAACTTTATTTTGTAAGTAGAAATTATACAATAATTTATAAAAATAGCACATTGTGTGATTAAAAAATGCATGATTGTTCATTTTGCACCGCTTATGACGAGTTGACTACTTATTGGCGAACTAACACGCTGAAAAACGAACTCTTTCTTGTACTATCCCCAAAATCAATTTTTTTGTTACACCAAAAATTTAAATTTTTATCAATCTAGCTAGTCGTGATAGAAAGTATAGGTAGTATATTAAAATTTTTTGCAAATAAACACCAATTTTGACCTGGCCTGGCCTGTTCTTTTTAATGTAAGTGTATATCATAGTATATTATGTTTATACATGATTCAAAAGTTCTGAAAGATTTTTACAAAAAAAAGATTTCATTGCTTTTTTTTTACATTTATTTATGAGAATTCTGAAAAAGAGCTTTGTTTATACTTTATAACTTTGGCCATAAAATTCCAAAAACTTCGATATCGTAAAATTAATTCTAAAAGAAATTTTTATTGCTCTTCTCGCTTAATTTTCAAGTATATACTATCAAAATAATAATAATAATAATAATAATAATAATAATAATAATAATAATAATAATAATAATAATAATAATAATAATAATAATAATAATAATAATAATAATAATAATAATAATAATAATAATAATAATAATAATAATAATAATAATAATAA